>JARYHS010011408.1:265147517-265172125 GCA_031002005.1 Vandiemenella viatica | reverse complement strand
CCTCCCCGTAGTGTAGTAGGCTGAAAAGGATCTCCGCGATCCTCCAGCAGCCCGCCTCACAGCCTTCAGCTGGGAGGAATGAAATAGTAAAACAAAAAAAAGTCTAAGAAATTCATAGAAACTAGAATCTTATAATACAGCATAGACTCCCACATAGACACACAGCAATGGCCACACAACATGGCAGAGTAATCTTCCAGAAGACCTCCCACCGAAACACCTCAAGACGGAAGCTCCACCATGCGCCCAGCACCAAGCAGGAGCGTGCCCACAAAAAGCACACCGACCTGGCCAGCAGTGAAGACACGAACAGGAGCGGACTGAACCTTGAAAAAACAACCAAGAGGAGGAAACCGATGGCAGCGATACAACAATGCTTCCGCTGCCAAGTCTTCGGGCACAAGGCCTTGGACTGCAACAAGCAAGTGTTGTTGCGCTCGTTGCGGCGGAACCACAGCAACCTGGTATGCTCACGTCCGAGAGAAGCAACGCCGAGATTGTGCTAACTGCGGTTCTGACCACGCCGCCAGCTACGGGGGGATCGGAAGACGTCAACACCAACCTAAGCCACACCCAATCAGCCGAAAGTACCGGCGGCCCACAGAAAAGGACATCAAGCCGCAGCAAAAACCATCCGCCGACCCGAAATAAGTGACCACGCGCGTGCATCAATGCTGCATCCATGAACCAAAACAGAAAATCGGTTGGGGAAAATGGTCCAGTTGCTAACGCAGCTTATTACGGCGATGATCCCCAACTGACTATACGAACCCAGTAGTGGGTTTTTAATATAAGGACGCCTAAGGCGTCCATAGCCATTCCCCCCCCCCCAAAAGTGAAAATAAAATGTGTCCCCAAAACAACACCCAAACTGACACTTAGAAGTTATACTACCAAAGGTAGTGGTACTTCCACAACAGCCGTTGAGGGAGCGAAAAAAAAAAATACGTCGAGGTCATTAGAGGTGAAATGACGCTGGGGATAATGAACTGGGAGGAAGCATCCCGGCATTCGCCTGGAGTGATTTGGTGAAACCATGGAAAACCCTAATTCTGGATGCTCGGACGGGGATTTCGAAACCGGTGTCATCCCGAATGCGGGGCCACAGCGTTAATCGAAAATTTTTAACGCGATTTTAGCATACGAACATCATTGTATTATTCCAAGGAATTAAGGTGCCCTTTTTTCTCTCTGCCGATGTGTTCACTGTGTCACGATTTGTTTATACTTATATTAACCATCCATGTAAACCAAGATTCATGCAGCAGCTAGTAGAATGACAATCTTCATTAAACAAATACTCTAGCGGTAACGCGACGCGGCTGTGGAGGGTCGTGGTGGTGGTGGAGTGCGACGCGCTGTTTCATCCGCCGGCTCACAGTATCTGTGTTCAAACCTTTATTTAGCCATTATTACCCAATATGACTTCATTTCAATATAAAACCATCCCCCTAAAGCTTCTTTATTGAAGAAAACAAAAGCGATCATTAAGGCGACGCTTGTCATAATTGTAACATAAAAACTGAACACAGCGAATAGTGAAAACAATGGTTCTTCGCTTATAGGAGATGGTAGAAGAGGATTGAAGAATAACAGATAAAGTACCACTTAATATAGAACATGACGTGCGAATGACGTACAGATAGAAGCTCACTGCGAGAGAATACAGGACGCATCGCAGACGAAGCTTGACAGTAGGCCTGGCGTAAAGGATATTTCATTTTTGCTGGTCAACCCTGAAACATATTTCTCGCTGTATAATGTTTTCTTCGAGGCTGTAATTTTTAGGCAATGAATCCTAATAATCTAAATAGTTATAATCACAAACATTTTGGTACATCATCTTAAAAAGTATTCATATTTTTGTTAAAAAAGAGAAATAGAATAATTAATCTTTAACACCGCTGAATAATTAATTTGCGAATTGATGTGATAAAGAAAAACGAGCTATTTGGTACGACCAACCTTAGTTATCAAAGCATCAGTTGTAATTCAACAATAATTATAAATCATTCCATATATCTGACGTTCATTACTGCCGAGTATTTGGTGAGCTCTCATATTAAGGAATCATAAGGGAGTAGTACAATACAACAAACTAACGAAAGCTATTGAAAATTCACAATTCCTAATCAAACCACATTCACAACACTAAATACCGGGTATTGTCTTCCTCAATCTACTTACGCTTGATTTGCATCTCGTCGCAAATAACTATTATGCGTCGCAGATCCTTAGGATCTATTGAGATCGCGAAATTGAAATTTCGCGCTAATAAATTTCCACTATTCGTGTTGGCCGCGTCTAGCGATTCGAGGGTATCACTGATAATTTTGACTTTGAAGCGAAAGGTTCGATGTTCAAAACGTTATTTTTACGGGCTCTTAGCCTACAAGTCAACATTAACCATTTTTGTCTTCTGGTTTAAGGTGGGTGATATTGTCGCACATCGAGAGGATCAGACCATGAAGAAGGATAGACTGTTGTAATGTAGTGGTTACGTTAAGAGGACTGTCGGACTAAAGGTCGTGGGTTCGAATCCAACAAGTCCCATGAAAATTTTAATTTCTTAGCTTTGCGTAAACTGTTCTGGAATGTTCTTGTTTGTAACTAGTGTTAACATTCTAGACTGTTCTTCAATACTATATAAGCGATACTCGTTTCTAGCCGGAGTCAGTTCGCTCCGTGCTCCTGTACTGTACGAACTGTTTAATTAATTTTCGTTGCGTTAAAGTAAGTGTGTTCATCGACGACCCCGCTGCGCTCAAGGACCCTGATCGTGGTTTACTACGTGACAATATTATTATTAAATTTAATAGTTTTGTGTTAATTACTTTATAGCTACTCAGAAGATTCACGGCTTGGTAAATAATATCTGTGTTTCTGATGTTGTCATATGGTTTCGGCATCAGTATGCTTGAAATGGGAGTAAATGCTGTTTTTTTGTCGGATGTGTGGTAGCAAGAAGATAGTGCAAAAGTAAATATACAATATGTGAGATATGAAGCAAATATTGACCCACATAATGAAACATAACACAATTTGTCGCAGAAAGAGAGAGAAAGACGGCAATTGTGCAACGGTCAGCAGTTCTATCTCGCAAGACTAGCTAATGGATCATGTATGTTCTTAACTGGTATCAATAAAAGAACTAAGAAGTCTAATTTATTTGTGTGTTAAAGTTCTGTCTATGGAGCTTTAGTTTCTTCCTATTTTTAGAACTTGTTCAGAGATTTTATCCATTACCTTTAGGCAGATACATTCGGTTTCAGAAGTCTGGACTAAAGTTAGTTGTTCTCAGCGACCATTGGCTTTTTGTATTGCAACACACAAACGTGTGACAAACAGTAACGTCACAAACCTAACCGTGCGTCATTTTCACTTCAAGCTGTTGTCGGTAAGATAGCTGATTTAAGCTGGGTGGTCTCACAGAGGCGCATTACGCGGACAATTGTCACTTTGGCTGTCATTCGACGCATTCGGGCCAGAAATTGCCTACGAGGCTAAGTGAACCATTCCTGCGTGATACGCACAGAGTAATGAATACAGTAGCTACAGGGACGGGGTAACGGGAGAAGGCAAGCGGTTCGCTGTAGGGCGTGTGTTTTGTGGCCGATGTCCCGGTTGGCCGTCCTCCGTGGGAGCAGCACGAGCCACGCCTCTGGTTGGTCAGCTCGTGCGAGACGGTTCCGGAGCTCTCGGCGGCCTCTTCTACATCCACTGTGCGGCCACTGCCCTTCCGCGAATGCCTTTCTCACGTTTCTTTCGAGCTTTGCTTCCTAGAGTTCAGCCAAGGTCCTCTCGTGGTCCGTGAACTACCAGAACGCTACTGTCAAGTTTCGGAAACGTCTTAATTCTAATTTAGTTCTTAGAGATGTCTTTTTTCACAGGTACCTGTAGTGCGCGTCTCGAACGAAGGCGGCCCAGTTTAGCGAGGCTCTGCGCATGTACGTCATCGCTCTGCCAGTAGCCAATCGGATTCAGTAATCAATCCAGCGCTTGTGGTTACACGAGTGTTGATTGTTTGCTGTGGCTGACATTCCTGTCTCTCTTAATAGTATTAGCACATAAAGCACTGATATAATACATATTATTACTTTTATTATCATTACACAGCAGTAATATTAGTAGAAGTAGCGTAATTACTATACTTTCTTCCTCTCTCTCTCTCTCTCTACGTTGCTCGTCTCCTACTGGAAATGCGGCAACGTCGTATACCCTGTGTCCCTGTCTCTCTCTGCGCCACCCGCCTTCGTTCGTGGCGCGCGCTATAGATTTATCTTCAGGTGGAACAGATATAGTCTAAGATCCGGCTGCATGATTTCTACGTCCATCTGTTATTTGATTGAAATGCAATTTTTATGTATAATTATTAGTAGCAGAATACGATTCTGTAGGGTTGCCTTTCCAATTATGGCCGCAAATATTTTAAATTAAATTAAAAAAAAATGTTCACTTTTTAAAAATAAAAATCATAATTAATTTCAAAGAGAGACGTGTAAAGAACATAAAAAGTTTGGGTTGCCTATGTAAAAGCGGTCGCAAGTAGGGATTTCCAGCTGTTATAAATATGTAAGCGCGAGAGAGAGTTAGCGCATCACACGGTCTGTCAGACAGTGTGGTGCGCTAACTGTTAACAGCTGACAATCCCTACTTGCGGACACTTTTACACAGGCAACCCAAACTTTTCATGTTCTTTACATGTTTTTCTTTGAAATTAATTATTTATTTAAAAAACAAGTGAAATAATTTTTTTTAATTTTAACTAAAAATATTTGCTGCCATATTTGTATAGGCAACCCGACAGAATCAAATTCTGCTACTAATTATACATAAAAAATTGTATTTCAATCAAATAACAGATGGACGTAGAAATCATGCAACCGGATCTTTGATTACTATTTAGCGGGCAATGTGTATTATCACACTCTAGATTTTTATTTTATGATACTTATCAACAAAAAAACTGTAATAAGTTCAATTACATTTTTTGTTAGGACAGAGCATGGCATTCACTGATTAATTTAATAAGGGAAATAAAATCCTAGTATGGGCCCAAAAAAATTTTTTTATACCTATAATGAAATATAAGGTATAAAAAAATTTAATTGCAGGATGTCATTGTTCAAAGTTATGTGGTCTTTTTGTTGATAACATCACCATCAAATCTCCACAAGTAAAGGGATAAAATAATAATTATTATTTAATAGTTACACCTAGTCAACTGTTGATGGACACGTTTCGCCTCTTCTCGAGGATCTTCAATGTAAACTGGTTTTCTGTAATATGATATCGGTTTTTAACTTTTGTTCATAATGCTGTTGGTTTACATGAAATAAAACTAATCTTATATATAGGACTCATAATATGACTTACATTTACATATTATCACTTTCTGAATTTCGTGAAAAAGGTTTTGTTCACATATGGATGAAAAGACCAACGAAAGAACTATACTAACATACAGATCGACTGACAGACATGATCAGAAGACGTAGATTACAATTCTATGGACATTTACAGTGAATGAACAGCACTAGACTCACAAAGAGGATCTTTGATGTGGTAAATGGTTCACTCAGGAAAACCAATTGGTTCCAGGAAATAGAAGAGGACTTGAATCACGCAGGGATCAACAAGGAAATGATACTGGAAAGGGGACAATTCAAGAACAAAATTATGAACACAAAATTTAAAATACAGAAGAAAACGGGAACAAAATGGACTGAACAAAAGAAACAGGAACACAGTGAGCGTATGAAGAGGTTTTGGGAAGAGAAAAGGAAGAAGACAAATACAAACAAAAACTGAATAATCATGAATAATTTGAGTTTAAACACTGTCCTCAAGGGCAATAATGATTAATAATAATAATAATAATAATAATAATAATGAAACTAGGCACAATACTGAAATTTACATTTTTGTTTTGTTTTGAGATATACTGCTTCCAGTATGGTGCGTAATTACACTACTTGAATGCAGTTGAGGCCTTATGATTTCTCTGATAGGGTAATTTGATGAACAGTTTTGTTTTGATATTTACCATCGTCAAACTAAAGTTTTCTTATGCGCACTGTTCTTATCAGCTGTCTTTTTCTAGGCAGTGGTCTGTCGGAAGTATTGTGAGTGGCCAGTTTTAATTTCGTAATTGTATTTGTGTTTTTTGTTTAGTGTTTGTTATGTGCGGTAGTGGAGGGAGATGCAAAGAGATATTAACTCACTTTTTGGTGGACTTTGTGTGTTTATTGTTGTTCTGTGTGAGGTTTTTTCCTGTTTATTAATTTGAATAGAATTTGCTTATTCAAATTTATATGCTCGTTCAGTGTCTGTTTTCATGAGACTATTGAATAAATAAAATCCAACAATAGTTACATTGCCGTACTTTTTAAATAATAATTATTATTTTAAATGGAAACTACAAAACAAATGGCCTACAATAATCACTTATACAGAAAAGGAATAGTTGTCAGATTATCTTGCGACCTGATGCTTGCAAAAAATTATTAATCTTTTGTTATTATTTATAGTAATATTACTTTTATTCTGTGGTTAAAAGTAAACATGTTGTTAGATGCTGAGTTTGAAGCCAACAGAATCGTATTCTGCGGCTAATAATTATACATAAAAATTACATTTCAATCAAATAGCGGATGGACGTAGAAATCCTGCAGCCAGATCTAACGCTATATCTGTTCCATCCGAAGAAATCTAGGTGCCTGTGAAAAAGATATCTCTAAGAACATATATTAGAATTAAGATTTTTCCGAAACCTGTAAGTATCGTTCTGGTAGTTCACAGACCACGAAAGGATCTTAGCTGAACTATAGGAATCAAAGCTCGAAAAAAACGTGAGAAAGGCATTTCGGAAAATTAGTGAGCATTTTTTTGGTGAACTGATGAATTTTTATTTCTGATCAGCTGCAAGGAAAATAGATACGATATGAAAATAGGAATTACGGTCGTATTTCCCCTACGTCGTGTAAGAATCCAATTTCAGCACTGCAGAAGGCGTCAACAGGTGTCTGCTGTTACAAACGTCGCTGAAAATAGAAGAGCGCAGAGCAACTGCTCGCCCGGAATTCCCCCGTTTAGAGCACATCCGAGGAATGCTGTCCACTCGAGGCTTCATTAGCGTCTCTGCGAAAAACTCCGCTGTGGGAACAGACCGGAAAACACCTTCACCCAAGTGACCGCTCCAGCATCGGCGAAAGTGTAAGCGTCCACATGATTGGTCTAAGGAGCGGTCTGGTGGCTCAGTGATTAAGGTTTCTGACTAGGGATCGAGAAGTCCCCGGTTCGAATCCCTGTCTCGGCGATGATTTTCAAAGGCCCTTAAACCTACTTGCTGTGTAATGTGTAGTACGCCAGAACGTTTCCGTGGTTCGTTAAACTGTAGGTCTCTTGCACCTGGTAGCACTGCCGGGTTCGTTTAACGTGGCTACGCTGAGCGGGCCGGTGTAACGGTTAGCGTTCTCGCCTCGCATTCGGGAGGACGGCGGTTCGAATCCCCGTCCGGGCATCCAGATTTGGGTTTTCCATGGTTTCCCCAAATCACTCCAGGCAAATGCCGGGATGCTTCCTTCAAAAGGCCATAGCCGAATTCCTTCCCATTCCTTGCCCCCATCCTTGCCCCCGATCTTTTCCCGTCCTCTAAAGACCTCGATGTTAAAAAGAGACGTAAAGCAGTAAAAAAAAAAAAAAAAAGTGGCTACGACAGGAGTGGGATGCGCAGCCAATAGAAACCCTGTCACCAGGTCATTACGATCACACGGAATTATTATTATTATCGGTCTACGGCACACATTTAACTCAGTGATGGAGCTTCAGTGGTTGAGATTCGATCTGTCTATTCAATTTTTTCAGTGGCTTTGGCCTATGTCAATCTGTTCGCAAATAATTTCTCCGATTTTCACTGTCATTTGGTCGATGTAGAGGCGTTGAAGCAATAATTCGTTACATCCAGATAGCTGGCGGTGTTTACATTTTAATTTTTTTTAACTGCTTTACGTCTCTTTTTAACATCGAGGTCTTTTAGAGACGGGAAAGGATGGGGGCAAGGAATGGGAAGGAATTCGGCCATGGCCTTTTGAAGGAAGCATCCCGGCATTTGCCTGGAGTGATTTGGGGAAACCATGGAAAACCCAAATCTGGATGCCCGGAAGGGGATTCGAACCGCCCGCGCCGTCCTCCCGAATGCGAGGCGAGAACGCTAACCGTTCGGTCATTTTAATTCAAAGTTGTGCTGTAGTTCTGTTATAGGGCTAAAAACAAAAAATGTAGTCATTTATAATAATTGCGCAAAGAACATTGTGCGTAGGCTGTAGAACAAGCACATGCTCAAATGAACATTAAATTTTATGTAACTGCGGTCCTTAATACCATTATTCTACTCAGAAAGATCTGTCTGACACCCTGACAGAATTCTCAGACATATACTGTTCATAAAAAATGAGTACTATTACATCGTATTCGAAAGTGAGAAGGTAAATTGGAATAGCAAAATCCTGCTTAGCTTCATGGTGTCTATTCTTCCCATTTTCTAAGGAGAATGTAGAAAAAGAGAATAAGCATTTTAAACTTGTGGAAGGATGTTAAAGGCGGCTGAAATACTAGAGACGTCTACAGAAACAGACGGTAGTTTGTGTTAATATAATCGCTGTACCTCTCTCTTCATCTGATGCTTCGAATTCTAAATTAGATTTACTAACACCAGAAGTGTCGATGGCATTTCGTTCTAGAAAATTATTAAAAGCAAAACACATTTTCAGGGCAAAAAAAATAATTCCCCGAAAATAACCGGAACGATAAAATTGAGTTATTCGCCGATTAATAACACCAGCAAGCTGTAGATATCTGAGATCTTGTTTCCATTTTATAATGCAGTTTTACGTGCTGATTTCAAATCTGAAAACCGTTCTGATGTATCACGTCAGGTTTCGAAGTTTATATAAAATACATTTATATATTGTACATCTTTCGTCGAATATGATTTCGTTAGTTTTCATTATTTGTAATGGAACTCAGATTGTGTTTTCATCTATTTTGAATAAAGTTACACTTAACATAATACACTGGAATATTTTTGATACCGCAGTACAATTATTTCATTGGTTTATTTTTTATTTTTTTTTACCTGATTCCTTTTGCTATGTGTGTGGCTGTCTGACAGAAAAATCCCATCGGAAAACTTTTACACTGTTTCTGAATAGAGGATATGAACCATACTTTGATTCGAAGGTGGATAATGTAAGTCGTGGGCACCGCAGTTCATCTGTTTGAGATGTGCATGTAACTTACGCGGCTGAGCCTGACAAAGTTATCATGCCTCCATTTCATATAAAGCTGGGGCTCATGAAGAACTTCGTGAAGGCACTAGATAACAAATCAATGTTTTTCGGTACCTGTGCAACAAGTTTCGGGAGTTGAGTTATGCAAAAGCGAAAGAAGCTGTGTTCATAGGTCCACAAATAAGAAAGATCATTGCTGACAACCACTTCGAAGACTTACTGGGTGATACTCAAAGAGATGAATGGATGGCATTTAAATTAGTTGTAGCAAATTTCCTTGGAAATTATAAATCTCCTATGTGAATGTTGTGCAGAAGTACATTCGTGCGTACAGTCTGCTGCGTTGCAACATGTCTCTCAAAATTCATCCCCTCGACTCACATCTCGATTTCTTTCCCGAGAACCTAGGTTCTGTCAGCGACGAACATGGTGAACGGTTTCATCAGGACATGGAGTCACGCTATCAGGGCCGATGGAGTGCAGCGATGTTGGCTGATTACTGCTGGACGCTTCAGTGCGAGATGCCAAATGCTCAGCACAAACGCAAGTCTACAGCTGAGAAATTCAAACCGAACTCACTGTAAAATATGGATGTTTATTTTATATGTCTTTTATATATGCATTGTACCTTCAACTAGATTGACCTATATAGTATGTGTTCATTAGTACTACATGAAGTAATAAGTGCTCTTCTGAAACTTTCGGTCTGTGAGTTGTTTGCCGTGATACTATGTTAAACATCTATAATTGGTTAATGTCTTATCTCTCAAGAACGGTGGGTGATAGAGACAAACGGTTTGCATATTCTGAATCAGCATGTCTCAATTGTCTTAGAACACACGTTGGGTACCCAGATATCCGCCGAATTATTATTATTATTATTAATTTTTTTTGTTTTTTTTTTGTTTTTTTGTTATTAGTATAATTGAGGAGGGACTTGAAGATAGTTACTAGCGGGTGGGGGTGCAGAGATCACTCGCGTCACCCTAGTATGTGGTCACCCGAAATAGCCGCCCAGGACGAAAAACAGACCAGATTAGCCGGCGATTTATACTTTCAATAATTGGGGTTGGATTCCGACACAGTGGCGTTCCCAGGCATCAATGGCCTCGCTCATTGACGTCGCCGATGAAGAAATGTGAGATTCGAGCGGCGCTGCGGCGGTATGTGATGGGTACAGAAGCGTCCAATTAAAAAAGGTCCCGGGCGCCAATTCTTCTAGGTGACGCTGCGTTTTTTACTTTATCCCCTCTGCGCCCCCCGAATAACTGAAATACCTTCAGGCTGCCTCATTCGGACTACTCATTAAACTTCAAGTGAAGTTTTATCTCGGTAACCTTCAAACAAATGTATTAAACGTGTCCGGAACTAACAGTTGACTAAAACTAATGAATAGCAATCGTACATCGAGAACAGCGAGTGTGGACGTTGTACATTTCGGATTTACCTATCTTTATCCCCCCCTCCCCCCTATTCTCTCTCTCTTTTTGAAAAGAGAAATAAAAAAAAATTTCACAATCTCCTTTGTCCTCCTAATACAGCTTTAGCCTACTTCTTATTGTATTTGCTTTGAAAATTTTATCCAACAACCTTTTAATACTTAAGTGGTTTTTCGTTTTGTTTTTCATTCTGTTCTCTTAGCGCTTCATGGCTTGCCGAAATCGAGATTATTAGGGAGCATCCATAAACTACGAGGCTTGGTTTGCGGGGGGAGGAGGGGTTGGTTGGAAAGTTACGGTGGGGGGGGGGGTGTTTCTAAGCCAGGCCATGTAGCTTTCCATTCATATTATTTCTCGCAGTTAAAATTGGTTCAGAACACATAACAGCTTGTAAACATTTATTTAATTATTTCCGTATGTAATTTATGATAATCTGACAAGAGAGAACAGTACAAAATGTCTTCTGCAATTAATAGGGGGAAAAAGCTAAATGATACGTGGTGGGAAGGAGGGAGGAGTAGAGACAAAAGCCACATTGGGCTACTTGGGGGGGGGGGGGGTTTACAGGAGGCCAAAATGGAGCTACGTGGTTTATCAACGCTGCCTTAGTGGTGGGATCCCATTGGGCACAAGGAAAGGGAAGGAATTCGGCCATTGTCTTTTGTGAGAACCATCTCTGCATTCGTTTGTAGTGATCTCAGGAAACCAAAATCTGGACTACTTGATGGTCGAATAGAACCATAGTCCGCCCAGTGTTCGGTTTCGCTGTGATAAGAAATGAGGAAACAGAAGTGCACTATACCGTCACATACATCGTTGAACTCTCCTTGAAAACAGCCAGCCCTACTAAATTTATAAGAACCTAATAATAGAGTGAAGGTAGAATGTGCTGATGCAATTTCTTTTTGCCATCGAAAACCAGCAATAATTCGTACCTGATTCGGACATGGTTTAACGTATACAATATTGATCTTCTTTTAGGTTACCTAAGCTTTCTAGCATTGATTGTACCGCCAGTTTTTTCGTCTTCCCAAAGTTGAAAATGCCTGTGGGGAGGAAAAGATTTTAATCACGGCGGGAAGTGATAGTTTTCTCAAATGTTTCCAAAAATCTAGAGTGTTCAGAATAATTCATGCAGTTGAAATGATAGGGCATCAAATCAAATTAGAATTTTTGAACTTCATGTGACTGTTTACTTTTCGCCAATTTTGTATTTGATACATTTTAAACAGATCTTGTACTTGAATGTTACACCCTCTTATTTTTTATTTCATTTATTTTAAGTGGTTATTGGCTTTTTCACGCATACAATAAGCCACAGCCTTGTATTTATTTTCTCACAAGTAGCATACATCCTTGTATTGCATGTGTTATTGTCCATAGTAACGACAATACAGGACAAACATGTCAATGCCCCAGGCCAGACTTGAATCGGCGACCCTCGACACATGAGGCCAACGCTCTATTCTTTACACCGCCAAGCCACCAATTTGCGTCCTTCGAAATTCCGCTAGGTGATTGAGGCCGCTATACATTGCGTAGGCGGCAGGTGTTATCACATGCAAGTATAATATCCAAAAGGTTCGCAGTTTTGCAACCTGTGAGAATCGGCTAAGGGCAAATTGACTGTCAAAGACACACTGCAGATTTAGAATTTCAGGAAAACATGTACGATTTACTTAACGCAATATTTGTTTGAAATATAGCCCTAACTTCTGACTTTATACGATATTTTAAAATATTTCCAAAGTTTTTGGGTTATAGCTCATCAGTTCTCGACGAAATGTCTATTCTTGAAAAAAAAAAAAATATATACAGTAGTTATTATTAAGTAAATTTTTCTTTGTTCCAAATCCGCTAGTCACTTCTATAATACTCTCACCGTCACTCTCTTTATCTATATTTCTACCACGAATTACATTCCGCTTGAAAGAATACTGCAATTTCTAGCAACTCTTCTTCTGACAAGTTGCTTAAATCTAGGAACCCAACTGTTTTATTTTGCTAATTCCTCCTGAAACAACAATAAAAAACAAGAACAAACAAAACCGACTGTCAGTAGCGCAGGCCAATTCCCTAATTGCTCGATACAACAAATCAACCAAAGATATTATATCAATTACTCGTACGGTCATTGTAGCAACACAAAGTTATTTATTTATTAACCGGATTTAAGACCTCTTCTTGAACATGAAACATGCTTTTGGTTCGACATTTCCTCACATTTGAATAACTTTTCACGTGATCTGACTAAGTTAACGCGAATGAGGAAACCTTGTTAGCGTTTACCGGCCGGAAAGTTCGGTTGGGGCACAACGCTAACAAGAATATCCCAGGCTTCCCCCCGAGTGACTTGCACATCTCCAACAGACAGGTGTCTTCCCGGGGAACGGACTCCTCTCTTTTAAGGATGTGTATGTCCGTGTTTCTACGAATATGCTCTGTCATCTTGTTACGTCCGTGACAAGGTGAAGTGTTCTACTGGCAAAACACTGAATTCTCCGTACAGCAACTATTAATTTGAGATTGTAGTGGGTGCCTTGGTGGGAAAACTACGTTACAATTATATTTCATACCTTTATGATTAATAATTGTGGATTTTTAATTTTAATTTTTATGAAGGAGTGAAAATTTATTAATTTTGCAAGAATCTCGACGTTAGTTGGAATTTAGGAAAAATTGTCACAATATGACATTTATTTTTTTATCACTGGCGATTACAAGTCTGAGCGAATTTACCGTTAACATTAACACAAATTGGCAAAATCATAAAAGCAACGCTCAGAGTTACAATTAGCCGTCATGAGCAAGCAAACAATTGTATATTTACTTTTAAATATATCTCAGAATCAAAATGCAAGAAATAATGACAATTGGAAACAATGAAAAATACAAGTTATGACGACCTCAGACAAAGGTATCATAATACTGTGACTTTATAGTTAAAAAAGGAAAATCATGGGCGCCACGAATGAACAATATATCATTCGAAAATAACTAAATAACTAGTTCTGGCAAATTATGCCGCTAGCTCAGGGGTTTTTACAATTACAAAGTGAGAACATGGACCTATCCTCTCAAAGTCGCTTACGGGTTCTGTTTCACGGAATGCACAATCAGATGGCTTGGTCGTAATAAGTTACCATTGTAGTCCTGCGTCTGATGTCTGCGGTGACTGTAGCGGACCCACGATATGTGAGATTATCTCACAAGTCGGCTATAGGCATCTCTGGTCTGACAATGCGCATCATCGCATTACTGGCTGTGTTGCTGTGATAAGCTTGCTCCAGCAAGGCAAGCTGGCAGCCAGAAATCGTACAACGGCAGTTGGCGAGAGAAGCCAACTTTCCAAGTCAACCTCAGACTAGGCTCGCATAGCTTGGACTCGAAGATCGAAGTGAAGTTCGTCGCTCTTCTCTCCCACGAGGAAACTTCTCGCTCCGCCCATTTGTAGTCTCGAAGCTCACATATAACAAAAATTCCCAGGATTTTAAGTTATACGCTCATTTGGATTGGATCTTCAGGTCGGCACCTAATGTCACGTGATATCCCCGCTCATATGACAGAGGTCGGACATATTCGGCTACGTTCGGGGACGACTCTGTGTTCTGGCGGCAGGCATTTCCCGCCCGGTGAGTAACCTTGTTGACCGCCTATCCCTAGGGAGCAGAGTGTGTGGTCCGGCAAACCCCAAATCCGCGACTTCTTGTCGCCAAGGTTCGGGAACACCAGATTAGCTTCAAGCCTACATAGCTCAATAATTCTTTAATATTCGCTTTACCAAGATACACTGTATATTCACCATTTCATTACAGTCCTCACTTGGAATCTTGCGTACTTTATAAAATTACCACAAAAATCTATTTAGGTGGTCGCCCAAGATTTATGTAAATTACTTAACATTATGACGTATATAATAAAAATGCACCTTGTAACGTGGCGACAGCGCGTCATGTTACAAGATCACTGCAGCACTAACACAATAGCAGCGTGCTGTGTGATTTTCTTTTAGATCGTAAAGATTAATTACATGCAATTAATTCTTTAATATCTAAAGATCTAATCATCTACGGTAAAGCGAAGAATAGTTGTAGAATAATTCGCCTGGTTAAGTACGTTTGAATAAATGAGGTAATTTGTATTT
This sequence comes from Vandiemenella viatica, assembly GCA_031002005.1. NCBI lineage: Eukaryota > Metazoa > Arthropoda > Insecta > Orthoptera > Morabidae > Vandiemenella > Vandiemenella viatica. Next base: position 265,157,252 of record JARYHS010011408.1, on the reverse strand, counting down.
TTACCTTTTATTTTCTTGGGATAGTATCTAAACCGCTGACTGATCTCTTCAACCTTCATGTAAGTCAAGTTCGACACGGAGAAGAGCTTTCCACTTTCTGTCACAGCCATCAGTGTTCTGTAAGGATTTAGTGTAGAATATCACTGAAAATCTCTAATATCACTCTGGCATTCACAGCATCTTGTGGCAATGCTTCTAACCAAATGACTCTCGCGGACTCCGAGGATCTCCATCTGCCTACTGCTGAATTGTCCCTGATACTCAATCGGAAATTTACGGGCATAAGTAGCAAAATTATTATTAGTGTATCTGCCTAGATTCTACATCCAAGCTCTGTGTTGTATCAGAATTCGAGGTGCGAGTAGACGGGCATTTTTACGATTTGCCATTTCCGGCCAGACTACAACTAGTTAACAAACAGTTCGTCTATACATCATGAATGTAAAATGGTAGAAATATTCCTGTATCCTGTGCATCTTAAACCTGGACTTAGTTGGCGACAACAAGACGTTGGTATCCAACTTCTCACAGCATCCATCTCAAACGTCTTCATTATACTTCCAACTGTATCAGGCATTGTGAATATACTGTAAAAAGTAAGGAATTTCCCGGAGGAACAGTAGTAACATCCGGATTCAATATCCCAGTCGGTCTGCGTTCAATGCCAGTAAGCTATCTTTTTTTTTTGTTTGGATGAAGTAGATGCGTATCCAGGAGATTCAGGAGGTGATCCAGTACTTCTCAGTATTGCCCGAACTAATATGATTTTTTTTGTTTTTTTGTTTTTTTGTTTGTTTTTTTTTTTTTTTTTTTTTTTTTTTTTTTTTTTTTTTTTTTTTTTTTTTTTTTTTTTTTAGTGTCGACACAGGCAATTCATGGAATAAGTAGGATTCAAAAAGAATTTAAACCTTCAGATAAACGACTTTTTTTCTGTTTACTGTCCGCATTGTAACCATTATTAAATTTTGAAATGGCCGCAAATAAAGTTGGAAGAGAAAAAACCGAGTACAGTGTGTCACATTACGATAGTTATCGCACCTGCCAATCTTGATGTAAAAGTTGATCAACGAGTGTGAAGTCGACTATCGATTGTAACCATCGAGAGTAGTGTTATGTGTGCTATGGCGCGAGTTGCGTTAAACGTGAGTGCGGTAAAACGTGATTGTACCGAACTGTAAAGCATCCTCATGTTAAAGGAAGTCTTCGGACGAGCTACCGCATCGGTTAAGTGCCAAGTGAATATTGTGTACATTTAAAGACTGTTAATTGTGTTTGTCATCCACTACTGTAGGAAGAAATACAGTGTTGTTCTATTGGTGAAAGGTTAAAGAAAGTTCACACTCGCGAAGGACAAGCAATCTTCGGGAACGATTATTCAGGGCTATCCTTGTTACCTGTCAAGTACAAGAGAAAAATAAATATGGTATGGTGGTCGGGTTGTAACTGCTGAAAATCTGTGCAATAAATAATGTCTTGAGTTTGATATACTTTGAGTGTGTTCGTGCAATTGAGAAACTTTGACAGAACAATTCCAACCCCACCAAACCAGGCGACCGTCTTAAAATTATACCTGATTAATTCCCTGTAGCTGACGAAGTACCGATTGCCGGTAAAACATGGTCAGAGCAGAAGACAATAAGTGGTGATAGTGCAATAAATTCTAATCATCACCTTACTATATTATGTCAGGATAGAAATATTTAAACAGTATTTCTACAAGTGCACTACGTGTGTATAGAGTGTAATAGAAAAATACAAAATCATCAAAAAGCATTAATGCTAACTCGTGGAGAATGGAGAGCAACAAATACAGAATGTAATAATGATAAAGTATTAGGTTTCCACCTATCGAGTTTATGTAGCCCAGTTGGATGGTATAGTTGAAAACAAGCAGTAGAAGATTTTATACATGCCAAAGAAAACGAACAATTACTAAAAATTTGGATAAATACGACATTAGGAGAGACCTGGGTTGATAGACGAGAAGTATCAGTCTGGAAACAATTATTTAACCGAAGTGAGTCTTATCCAATAGGTATATCTCCGAAAGGTAGTGATGTCCAAAAAGATCGATTGGAAGTAGAAGTAATAGCGTGGGGAAAACACCGAGAAAGTTGGTCGTTAGACTATCATGTACCAGAAGGAGATACTGGAATTGAAGAACTATGGGAAAAACTGTCACAGCTACTCAATCGTCATTTTATAGGAAGTGATGGACTTGAATACATGATAAGCATAATGGCCACAGATGCAGGATTTGCAACGCAGAAAGTATGTAACTGGGTAAGGAGTCATCAGAGTACTGGAAGGGCAAGGGTGTAAATAAGGCGCTAGTGCTGCTTGGCAGCCCAAGTGGAGTAGATATAACAATTCGGGGGGGGGGGGGGCAAAAAATCAGAAGAATAAAAACAATTCACGCCTGCAGCAGAAGACTAACACCTTAGCTGCTACACTACAGCAGACAATTAATTGTAACACTGTAAACGAAGATGGATGATTTTCCTTTGCTAGAATAATCAGCCCGTTAAACGCTACTAACTCCTTTCGAATGTCTTCATGATCAGATTACAAACATTAATACTAAAACTCCATTCAATTTCCGCGATTTGCGTGAGGTACTTGTATCTGTTTGATACACAATAGTTCAAAATGATTTCAGAGTTTCTTTAATCCATCAATTTGGGTTGTTTTGAAGCCTACATGAGACTCGCTAGTTACGTGTGATAAATTTATATTCCAATTAAGGATTGCAATCCCGCAGTGTTTTCAATCCCGCGGGATCCGCGCGGGATTTGCGCCAATCCCGCGGGATCCCGCGGGATCCGTGCGGGATTGGTAGAAACAGTTTTTTAACGCATATATTTAAAACATAGTTACTTAAAACGTTAATAAATTAAATAATAATTAAATTAATAAATAATTTTTAATGTTAAATGATAAAAATAAACAGTTAACAATATTTTGAGTGACAAAATAACATTAACACTTTTTAGCGTGTCTTAAGTGTATGTCGAAGTTTTACATTTTTGTTTTTTAAACTAAACCAATTTTTTAAAAAATAATAAAAATGGAAAATATTGAGTCTTAGGTCATATTATGTGCCTTACAATACATCACATAAGTTTAAAAATATGGTTTGCTTAATGGCCAAGTTTCTAGAGTTTTTTTTAAAACAAACGTCCCCATAACACCGATAAAAGCATTCAATTTCACAAAGTGAAGTGAATATACTCTGTAAAGTGTAGACGTGGCTCAGAACAAGATCTCATAACTTTTTGTCACTTCACAAGCACCAGACTTGGCCCTTTCTTGCGTGATTCATTATTATATCTCCTGATTCCTTGATTGATATTACAGTTGATTCAATGTTATTAAAAGAAACTACTCACCAACACGTAAACTGTCAAGTATTTCAGATTTACTTATATGGCGTAACGACGTTTTTAGAGTGGAAATTATTATTTTTTAGTAAGAAAGGAGACTTTCTCGGCGAATGATTGCAATGAAGTCCTCATAGTTTGTATCTCCGGATTTCATTGCAAACACACGAAATTACATACGTGAGGAAGACGGCGGAGGCAGCCGTCGAAGTATGGTGTTCCTACAACACAATTCGTCGATACACTCGTGAAAATTTCATTAAAAGATTTTTTACCTTTAGGCGAAATAATATCAAGGAGAAGAGGGATTAATCGAAAGCCTGAGCGGCACATGTAAGCAGGTGGCTTTCGTCAAAGAAACGCATTGAGGCAGCGGCCAAAACAACAATATGTCAAAGGATATACAATTTCCTTTTGATAGCTGTAAATAAGTAGGTACGCGATCGTTAAAATTACGATAACATTAGCTTCATATCAACGAATAATAAAATTTTCAGCCGCAAATTAGGAAATTGTCACAATTACTTTATCTGCAAATACAGAAAATGGGAATAATAAAACCGCTGTAACCGTGTAGTTCAGATAACGTGTGCGACACTTAAAAAATAATAATATAGTTAGAAAATCGTACTAAATATCCACCATAACTCATATTACAGAAATGTGTACTCGAAACAAACGTAAGTTTTGATGAATACGTAAAAGTGTATTTATTTACTTACGAATGACGAAGGTTGACAAAAACAAACGCTTGTTCACATGAGTTAAATGCCAACTGGAAGGGTACGGGCAAACAGTGCAAAATATCCGACAGAGACCGAGTGGGACAGCGAGTCATGCAGACTGACACGCGTTTCCGCCGGATTTTGCGGATTGCGGATCCGCTTAATTTTGTGCGGGATCCGCCAGACTGTCTAATGATGCGGGATCCCGCGGGATTGCGGGATCCCGCTTTGCTGGATTGCAATCCCTAATTCCAATGTGCGACACTGAGTCTTTAAACAATCTATGTCATTCGAAGTCTAGATAAACACATCAACCATGACAACAAATAATTTAATTTGCTTACATTTTTGCAGTAACACAGTTTCCTTAAAACTAAGCCGAGAATTATAATCGAAATAAGGTTAAATATCTTTAGTTTCACCGTAATTCAAGAAAACCGATTCATATTCCACTTAAAACCGATTTTAATGTTTAACTCACTGAACTTAATTCGAGTAGAATCCATGAAATATTATTTCACAGATTTAGTATTGCTAGTAACTTGAATATAACCCACTTATTACCTCATTCTTAGGAAATAAATAAATAATTCTAAATTTATCAACAAAATACACAGAGTACACAGCGAATTCGGAATATTTTCCAAGTAATGATTGATCCTGTAGATGTTCATTGGAGCAGTATCGGTTGTGTCTATCCCCCAGTAACGCATGCTACTTTAAGGGTTTATCTGATAACTTGTTCGCTTATTAACTTGAGGATTTCTACCGCATGGCTACTCTTCATTTTGTTGGTGTGATTACGCTTGTGTGATGGATGGTAATGTGGAAAGTTGTTAAGTTACGATAACGTGTCCAGATTCCCAGAGAAAAAAAGTCTTAAATGAACATTAGCCACCTCGAGTTTGCTGTGTTTAATTAACCTCTCACCTATTTGGAATCAATTCATTGGTGAGACAAGCAGTCATTTCACGTTATTATTGATCTCTTTCAGCACTCTTCCTTTTGTAGACCGTTAATTTTCAGACGCTGCGTAATCTCGTGCTCACGATATATGGTTGCCATCTGAGAATTCACCCCGGGTACCGTCTTGGTTTGACGTATCCTCCGCTATTGATGGGTGTATTAATTAAACAGTGATCACGCTGAACGTCTTGTAAACTCTTTCTGTATCTTTCAAATCGTGCAAACTACTCAGCCAAGTACATGTCATGTATCCATCATACGGCTAGCTTTTCTCATGTCCTAGCCCCAACGATGTCTGTACTATTCCCAATGCAGTCGAAAAAGTAAGAAGTGTATTGCAGCTCCGTCTTTGGCTTAACAGAAAAAAATAAACATCATCAAGTGCGTTTTAACTTCGTCCGGTGAGCATTCCGTACGTAAAATGTGAACAGTATTTGAAAAAAACTTTTAAAAAATAGAATAAATTATTCGTTTTACGAACTTGTCTTGCAGACTGTATATAATTCCCTCATTTGCTGCAACAGTGACATAACTCAAAATCTTTCATTTTAAAGGAGGACCAATTCAAATATTTCTTGTGCAATACATTTATGCATTCAAAAGAAAATAACTTATCTGCATGTTTTACTAAAATAACATAATATCAAGGAAGGAAAAATGAATAGTATCAGTTGTAGTATGTACGATAATGGTTCGTCCTAAGATTATAACTCAAAACAATTCGTGTTTGGAGCAAATGAGCGATATAAAACAGACCAAAAAATCAGATTAAAAAATTACAGGTGATGTTAAAAAATGATAAATGTAGACCCCAGTCGATTGTTTGGAGTCCTACATACTATTACATTTTACTAATGAGAGCGACAAGCCCTGATATACGTTATTGTATAATAAATGTGAACCCGTTCACCAGACTACTGACAAATAATTATTCTCTGCAGAAAGTTCACGAAAAATAATTGAATTGCAAACCTAATAACCACGCAACATAAAGTCGAAAAATGGCACATTACTTAATTATTAACCAAGCGTGGTGGATGAGTGGTAACACTCTGGCCTCGTATGTGGGAGGACACTGGTTGGAATCCCGGACCGGCCATACAAAATTCTGTTTTCCAAAAAAATACGGTGTGCGAATTTCTTCAGATTCAGTGCCCTCAGTGATTTCCCGTCGTTAATAACCTCGACATGGGCGAGGCGCAATGACATAAGAAAAAAAAATATTTCTTGTTAATACGTATTAGAAAAATTTAATAATTATAAATGGATTGAACTGATCAGAAATATAAAAATAAGTAGTGGGGGGAAAATCCCCGCCATGACAGGGGTTTGACCCGGGGACTTTTCGATCTATAGTCATTTGCCTTAACCACTGGGTCACAAGAACGCTTCTGATAAGAAAGTGAAAAATACTCCTATCATCGTGACGTGTCTTTATTAACGCTTAAATGGTGAAAAATACAATCTGAAAGTCAATGGAAAAATCACTGATCCGTTACAGCTAGCTCCATTTGTTGCAAAATAGTTTAATTGCTAAGCTAAGGGATACAATAGCCTCTAATGGTCTCGACGTCGCGTCGGCGAGGCGTAATGCCGTAAACGGAAAAAATAATTAATTAAGCTTAATTTGCACAACTCTCTATTGTTAATAGGACTATAGGAACTTAATAATTTTTAGTTTCATAAGCAATGAAAATAAATATAATTGCTCTCATACTTGCTTTGCGTTTTTAATAACAAACTTGTGGCATGGGGAAGTGGGATTAAAAAAAAATCGAAGAGGAGCATGGTAAGAAAAACTTTTGGAACCTCTGCTTCAAAGTTGGTATGCATTGTTTCAGCTGAAATTTGTTGGTCTCTGTTAATTCTGCACATTTTTCTGTATATGGTGATTCTAATCGCACCGATTTTGATCTTGATGTTGCAACAGCGTAAAATTGTATTATTTTTTCACTAAATACACTCAAAGAAATTTTCAGTGTTCACTGTCTATTGGATATACGTCAGTCTCAAACTATTCAGTGTGCACTATCGATTGTCTCTACTTTCGTAAATACCAGACAACACATCCACTAACGGTAACTGTCTTAATTAGCTCATTAAATGCAGTAGTTTCGTAGCGCACTAAGTGCTATACGGGTATGTTGTTAGAGAGGAGAAGTTGGCGCAATCTTTTTTTGGTGCCCGACACAAAGTAGGTTATCCAAATGTTTATTACCATTCCGCATATATCTGATGGTCGCTTCTTAAACCGCTTTCAAAATCTTTTTTTTTCCCCTTGGGGCTTTGCACCTCGTCGATGTTGAGGTCAATAGAGGTGGGAGGGGATTGGTAAACGTAACGAGGAGGTGTTCGTCCATGGCCATCCAGGCACTCGCCTGTAGTGATTTGTGGAATCTGTTTGGCTGGACGGGACTTTGAATCCGTGTCTTCCCGAATGCCGAGGCCAACCATAGTTGTATTCGCATCAAGAACGAGCTGCTTACTTAAGCAATGCCTCCAACAGGAATTTAATGTCGAAATTCCAGGATACCTTAAATCATTGCGACTAAATCAAGATCATAAATAAATTACATGTTGCCTCTAGGACACAGGGATAAAGTTTTTAGGTTACGCATATCCTGCCAAAGTCTGTCTTAGCTTCACAAAATAATCCACTATATCTGTATTTCTATAAAACTAAAACCGGATAAGTTTGTGATACAAAAACTACTGAGCAGATTTCGATGGGGTTTTCGCCGTTTTAAAGCTTAGAATCTAAATTGATTTATTTGGTATGTCTAATGTTTTAACGTTACATAACGCAGGAGCATTAAATGAAATTTTGAACGTATGGTGACAAATCCCAAAGATTGAACGATTGGATATTGCATACTTCCCACTAAACATACAACTACAATGGCTCTGATCATAGCCTTTAATGAAAGCAATAAAATAATTTTACAATAATAACTATTTTCCACACTAAACAAAACTCGAAATATTCCTTTAGTTTAATTCACGATATTCAGTTTCTAGACGACATAGTTGGCCTTATTGAATGCGAGAAACTTGTAACGAAAAAACAACAGAGATTTTCTTTCATCGCAATCTCTGTCAGGACAGCTACAATGTCTCTGGCAATCGTCTTTAGCGTTCTGTTCACAATAAAATGGCACCGCAGTTTGACAATACCTGAAACAAATCGAAAGTAAAATAATTTTTCTTACAGGTACGGAATATATTTTGAGCTCCTGTTCCAGATGAAGTAGCGCATAATGAGAAAATTTTTATCTCCAGCGGCAGATGAAGTAGCAGCATAATGAGACACACACATTTAATATTTGATACAGTGAAGACTCGGCCAAACTCGATTCAGCAGTTTTCAGGTAATGCTAGATTATTCGCAAAACAAAATGTGTCGTAACGTCTTAGGACATATGTTAAATTTAGCTTTGACCACAAGCTTTCAAATTCTGAAAAACCATTCAAAATCTGTATTTTCTGCGCGATGTCTTAATAAACAGACATATTTCAGAAACATTTTTATTTATGTGGTATGTTTTAATGCGCGTACGGTCCATATTTTGATTTTCGAGCAGCAGCATTAGCAGATGTAACCTGGACTAAAATGAAAACTAACATTACGTATCAAAGCATCTAAACCACCCCATTCTTAGAAGTCTGCAGTTAAATCACCGTTTAGTTTAGTTCGCAAAATGGTAGGTGAAGCTTGGTAGGCATGAATCTTTTTGGACGAATAAAAATAGTGTACGGGTAAATAAACTTCAACCCACTCCTTTCATGGTAATGTGCGAGAGAATATAATTTAGCTTTAATTCCGGAAATTGATTAAATGAATTGTACGTGTTTATCATTGAGTGAATAAAAATAGTGTATGGGTAAATCAACGCCAAATAGACTGGGCAACGCCGGGAACTCTGCTAGTTTGACATAAATAAATCAACATTTCCGAGATTTGAAAAATTCTGCATCACCTGCATTCTAAAATGTAGCACCATATTCATGGTAGTAAGACACCTCACAACTACACCATTATATTGCTGAGTTGTTGATATAGAGATTGTAATCTAAGTTGAGCCGGAATAATGATATTGGTTACGGAAGACCTGCAGAGAGTCTGCTCCTTGCTTGCTCCTGATACGTATGCTACCACTGTGACAGCTTTTTGTTGAGAAGCAGCAGCCCTCCATTTAATATTCCAGATGTTTAATGTCTCCGCTACTTTACAATAAGTGGGTATATCCTCCTGCACTTACATTTTAGTGAGAATACAAACCTTGCTCGTTTTGCGCAATTAGTAAAATGTGAAATATTGAATACGTAACGGATATCTGTTTTTCAATCGCAAAACATGATATCACCTCACCAATTATAAGGGTTTCCAGTGCAGAAATATTTTATGTAACTAGGACTTTACAGTTAAATTCGATATTCACTCAATACATCACCTTTTCGCATATTTTTAAAATGTTTTTATTAACTCGCTTTGGACTTTGTCTGTCCGGGTGGAATTTAGTAATTGATTTTAAACTAACTTCTCGACGAGCTAGAGATTTGAAATTTTGACCATAGATCACAACTGGATGACAAGGTATGAAAATGTGAACAAATTGGAAAAGTTGTCCGGAAAATTTGAAAATTCTAGAAAAATTGAAAGTACT
>JARYHS010011408.1:265097214-265146517 GCA_031002005.1 Vandiemenella viatica | reverse complement strand
TAGTGTAATTTTAGGAGAGAAATGTATTAATTGGTGAAGTTTGTAATACGGTGTTAAAGTTGTGATATTAAAGGTGAAGTATACCTATGTACTATCGCTTTTCATTTAGTCGTTGCCAGGCCTATAAAAGTTATTAAAACCGTTGCACTTAACATTACGGGCCGGGTTTCCAAGCAAAGATATTCTTGGAACCGAATTGTTCCTTTATTAACTAACATTTTGGAGCTAATCCTCCCAGTACGCCCTTCTGAGCGTACAAAACTGGATATAACCTCCTAAATGCATTAGCCTCACACAGTAATTAGTTTTACTGTTGTGTGAGAAGGGGAGGTTACAGGCTGTCTGACAGAAAAATCCCATCGGAAAACTTTTACACTGTTTCTGAATAGAGGATATGAACCATACTTTGATTCGAAGGTGGATAATAGTAAGTCGTGGGCACCGCAGTTCATCTGTTTGAGATGTGCGTGCAACTTACGCGGCTGAGCGTGACAAAGTTATCATGTCTCCATTTCATATAAAGCTGGGGCTCATGAAGAACCTTCGAGAAGGCACTAGATAACAAATCAATGTTTTTCGGTACCTGTGTAACAAGTTTCGGGAGTTGAGTTATGCAAAAGCGAAAGAAGCTGTGTTCATAGGTCCACAAATAAGAAAGATCATTGCTGACAACCACTTCGAAGACTTACTGGGTGATACTCAAAGAGATGAATGGATGGCATTCAAATTAGTTGTAGCCAATTTCCTTGGAAATTATAAATCTCCTATGTGAATGTTGTGCAGAAGTACATTCGTGCGTACAATCTGCTGGGTTGCAACATGTCCCTCAAAATTCATCTCCTCGACTCACATCTCGATTTCTTTCCCGAGAACCTAAGTTCTGTCAGCGACGAACATGGTGAACGGTTTCATCAGGACATGGAGTCACGCTATCAGGGCCGATGGAGTGCAGCGATGTTGGCTGATTACTGCTGGACGCTTCAGTGCGAGATTGCAAATGCTCAGCACAAACGCAAGTCTACAGCCAAGAAATTCAAAGCGAACTCACTGTAAAATATGGATGTTTATTTTATATGTATGTCTTTTATATATGTATTGTACCTTCAACTAGATTGACCTATATACAGGGGCGGATCCAGGATTTTGTTTTGGGGGGGGGGGGGCTTGAGCGGACTTTGGTTTGGGGGGGGGCTTGGCTTGAGTGAATTTTGGTTCAGAGGGCTTGCCTTCAGTGGATTTTGGCTTTGGGGGGGGGGGGGCTTGAGTCGGGGAAAAAAAAAAGTCTCAAAACTACAATGTCGGGGGTGGACCAAGATTCTTTTGGGGGGGGGCTTGAGCCCCCTAGCCCCTCCCCCCTGGATCCGCCCCTGCCTATATAGTATGCGTTCATTAGTACTACATGAAGTAATAAGTGCTCTTCGGTCTGTGAGTTGTTTGCCGTGATACAATGTTAAACATCTATAATTGGTTAATGTCTTATCTCTCAAGAACGGTGGGTGATAGTCAAACGGTTTGCATATTCTGAATCAGCATGTCTCAATTGTCTTAGAACACACGTTGGGTACCCAGATATCCGCCGATTTTTTGTTTTGTTTTTTGTTTTTGTTTTTGTTTTTTTTGTTTTCAGTGTTATTAAGGAGGGAGAAGATAGTTACTAGCGGGTGGGGGTGCAGAGATCACTCGCGTCACCCTAGTATGCGGTCACCCGAAATAGCCTCCCAAGACGAAAAGCAGGCCAGATTCGCCGGCGATTTAAACGTTCAATAATTGGGGTTGGATTCCGACACAGTGGCGTTCCCAGGCATCAATGGCCTCGCTCATTGACGTCGCCGATGAAGAAATGTGAGATTCGAGCGGCGCTGCGGCGGTATGTGATGGGTACAGAAGCGTCCAATTAAAAAAGGTCCCGGGCGCCAATTCTTCTAGGTGACGCTGCGTTTTTTACTTTATCCCCTCTGCGCCCCCGAATAACTGAAATACCTTCAGGCTGCCTCATTCGGACTACTCATTAAACTTCAAGTGAAGTTTTATCTCTGTAACCTTCAAACAAATGTATTAAACGTGTCCGGAACTAACAGTTGACTAAAACTAATGAATAGCAATCGTACATCGAGAACAGCGAGTGTGGAATTTGTTCATTTCGGATTTACCTATCTTTATCCCCCCCTCCCCCTATTCTCTCTCTCTTTTTGAAAAGAGAAATAGTTAAAAATTTCACAATCTCCTTTGTCCTCCTAATACAGCTTTAGTCTACTTTGAGAGACGTAAATACAATAAAAAAAAAAAAAAATTAGTCTACTTCTTATCGTATTTGTTTTGAAAATTTTATCCAACAATCTTTTAATACTTGAGTGGTTTTTTGTTTTGTTTTTCATTCTGTTCTCTTAGCGCTTCATGGCTTGCCGAAATCGAGATTATTAGGGAGCGTCCATAAACTACGAGACTTGGTCTGCGGGGGGAGGAGGGGTTGGTTGTAAAGTTACGCTGGATTGGGGGGGGGGGGTGTTTCCAAGCCAGGCCATGTAGCTTTCCATTCATATTATTTCTCGCAGTTAAAATTGGTTCAGAACACACAACAGCTTGTAAACATTTATTTAATTATTTCCGTATGTAATTTATGATACTCTGACAAGAGAGAACAGTACAAAATGTCTTCTGCAATTAATAGGGGGAAAAAGCTAAATGCTACGTGGTGGGAGGGAGGGAGAAGTAGAGACAAAATCCACATCGGGCTACTTAGGGGGGGGGGGGGGGGTTTACAGGAGGCCAAAATGGAGCTACGTGATTTATCAACGCTGCCTTAGTGGTGGGATCCCATTGGGCACAAGGAAAGGAAAGGAATTCGGCCATTGTCTTTTGTGAGAACCCTCTCTCCATTCGTTTGTAGTGATCTCAGGAAACCAAATTCTGGACTGCTTGATGGTCGAATAGAATCATAGTCCGCCCATGGTACGGTTTCGCTGTAATAAGAAATGAGGAAACAGAAGTGCACTATACCATCATATACATGGTTGAACTCTCCTTGAAAACAGCCAGCCCTACTAAATTTATAAGAACCTAATAATAGAGGGAAGGTAGAATGTGCTGATGCAATTTCTTTTTGCCATCGAAAACCAGCAATACTTCGTACCTGATTCGGACATGGTTTAACGTATACAATATTGATCTACTTTTAGGTTACCTAAGCTTTCTAGCATTGATTGTACCGCCAGTTTTTTCCTCTTCCCAAAGTTGAAAATGCTTGTGGGGAGGAAAAGATTTTAATCACGGTGGGAAGCGATAGTTTTCTCAAATGTTTCCAAAAATCTAGAGTCTGTTCCGAATAATTCATGCAGTTGAAATGATAGGGCATCAAATCAAATTAGAATTTTTGAACTTCATGTGACTGTTTACTTTTCGCCAATCTTGTATTTGATACATTTTAAACAGATCTTGTACTTGAATGTACACCCTCTTATTTTTTATTTCATTTATTTTAAGTGGTTATTGGCTTTTTCGCGCACATAATTAGCCACAGTCTTGTATTTATTTTCTCACAAGTAGCATACATCCTTATATTGCATGTGTTGTTGTCCATAGTAACGACAATACAGGACAAACATGTCAATGCCCCAGGCCAGACTTCAATCGGCGACCCTCGACACATGAGGCCAACGCTCTATTCTTTACACCGCCAAGCCACCAATTTGCGTCCTTCGAAATTCCGCTAGGTGATTGAGGTCGCTATACATTGCGTAGGTGGCAGGTGTTTATAATATCGAAAAGGTTCGCAGTTTGCAACCTGTGAGAATCGGCTAAGGGCAAATTGACTGGCAAAGACACACTGCAGATTTAGAATTTCAGGAAAACATGTACGATTTACTTAACGCAATATTTGTTTGAAATATAGACCTAACTTCTGACTGTTTACGTGATTTTAAAATATTTCCAAAGTTTTTGGGTTATAGCTCATCAGTTCTCGACGAAATGTCTATTCTTAAACCGAGCGTGGTGGTGTAACGGATAGCGTTCTGGCCTCGCATTCGGGAGGTCGGCGGTTCGAATCCCCGTCCGGGCATCCAGATTTGGGTTTTCCATGGTTTCCCCAAATCACTCCAGGTGAATGCCGGGATGCTTCCTTCAAAAAGGCCATGGCCGAATTCCTTCCCATTCCTTGCCCCCATCCTTCCCCGTCTCTAAAGACCACGTTGTTAAAAAGGGACGTTAAACTGTTACAAAAAAAAAAAAAATCTATTCTTAAAAAAATACAATAGTTATTATTAAGCAAATTTTACTTTGTTCCAAAACCACTAGTCACTTCTATAATACTCTCACCGTCATTCTCTTTATCTATATTTCTACCACGAATTACATTCCGCTTGAAAGAATACTGCAATTTCTCGCAACTCTTCTACTGACAAGTTGCTTAAATCTAGGAACCCAACTGTTCTATTTTACTAATTCCTCCTGAAACAACAACAAAAAACAAGAACAAACAAAACCAACTGTCAGTAGCGCAGGCCAGTTCCCTAATTGCTCGATACAACAAATCAACCAAAGATATTATATCAATTACTCGTACGGTCATTGTAGCAACACAAAGTTATTTATTAATTTACCGGATTTAAGACCTCTTCTTGAACATGAAACATACTTTTAGTTTGACATTTCCTCACATTTGAATAACTTTTTCACGTGATCTGACTAAGTTAACGCGAATGAGGAAACCTTGTTAGCGTTTACCGGCCGGAAAGTTCGGTTGGGGCACAACGCTAACAAGAATATCACAGGCTTCCCTCCCAGTGACTTGCACATCTCCAACAGACAGGTGTCTTCCCGGGGAACGGACTCCTCTCTTTTAAGGATGTGTATGGCCGTGTTTCTACGAATATGCTCTGTCATCTTGTTACGTCTGTGACAAGGTGAAGTGTTCTACTGGCAAAACACTGAATTCTCGGTACAGCTACTAATAATTTGAGAGCACTGCAGCACTAACACAATTGCAGCGTGCTGTGTGATTCTCTTTTAGATCGTAAAGATTAATTACATGCAATTAATTCTTTAATATCTAAAGATCTAATCATCTACGGAAAGCGAAGAATACACAGACGGAAAAAAAATCCCAACACCAAGAAAGACTTGTGTTAGATAAACGAAATTTGGTAGGCGTGTTTATACATCTGAAAGATGACATCGATTCAAATTTCGCGCTTCGCGCATAAGTGTGGCGCTAGTAGCGCTACTCAGAGCTTGCAAATCAGGTTTGCTTTAAATACGCGCTGTAAAGTTTGTGAACGTTATTTACCGCTGAGATTTGACATAGTGAGTTGATGTTAGCCAAGAATGCCTTTAAGAAGACGAAGAAGCCATTATCAACAGCTCACCGAGTTTGAACGAGGTCGTGTAATAGGGCTACGAGAAGGTGGATTTTCTTTTCGCGATATTGCAGAAAGACTTGGCCGGAATGTATCCACTGTGCATGATTGTTGGGTGCAGTGGTCAAGGGATGGTACTGCCTCAAGAAGACCGGGTTCCGGGAGGCCACGTGGCACTACTGAGAGGGAAGACCGCCGTATTCGGCGTACAGCTGTGGCGCATCGTACTGCGTCTGCGGCAGAAATTCGAGCTGCAGTTGGTACCACAGTGACACAACGAACTGTTAGAAATCGGTTACTTCAAGGACAGCTCCGAGCCAGGCGCCCTGTAGCGTGCATTCCACTGACTACAAGCCATCGCCGTTTGCGACTCCAGTGGTGTCAAGCCAGAGCTCATTGGAGGACGGAGTGGAGATCTGTTGTGTTTTCTGATGAAAGCAGGTTCTGCCTTGGTGCCAGTGATGGCCGAGTGTTGGTCAGAAGGAGGCCAGGGGAACGCCTGCAACCAAACTGTCTGCGGCCTAGACACACTGGACCTACACCTGGAGTCATGGTCTGGGGAGCAATTTCCTATGACAGCAGGAGCACTCTTGTGGTTATACCAAACACACTGACTGCAAATTTGTACGTCAGTCTGGTAATTCAACCTGTAGTGCTGCCATTCATGAACAGCATTCAAGGGGGAGTTTTTCAACAGGATAACGCTCGCCCTCATACCGCTGTTGTCTCGCAACGTGCTCTACAGAGTGTCGACATGTTACCTTGGCCTGCGAGATCACCAGATCTGTCTCCAATTGAACACGTATGGGATATCATTGGACGACAACTCCAGCATCATCCACAGCCAGCACTGACCGTCCCAGTATTGACAGCACAAGTACAACAAGCATGGAACTCCATACCACAAAGTGACATTCGAAACCTGTATGACACAATGCATTCACGTTTGCAGGCTTGCATTCAAAATTCTGGAGGTTACACCGGCTATTAATTTAACAGTATTTCACATTTGAAATGCATTTTCTTGAGCTTAAATTAACCTGTGATCTTGAAAATTTAATCAATTAAACATGTTAACTTGACAAATGCATTGTCCAAATTTCATTACCCTACAATAATTTTTTCTTGGTGTTGGGATTTTTTTTTCCGTCTGTGTAGTTGTAGAATAATTCGCCTGGTTAAGTACGTTTGAATAAATGAGGTAATTTGTATTTTTAACTTTTATTTTCTTGGGATAGTATCTAAACCGCTGACTGATCTCTTCAACCTTCATGTAAGTCAAGTTCGACACGGAGAAGAGCTTTCCACTTTCTGTCACAGCCATCAGTGTTCTGTAAGGATTTAGTGTAGAATATCACTGAAAATCTCTAATATCACTCTGGCATTCACAGCATCTTGTGGCAATGCTTCTAACCAAATGACTGTCACGGACTCCGAGGATCTCCGTCTGCCTACTGCTGAATTGTCCCTGATACTCAATCGGAAATTTACGGGCATAAGTAGCAAAATTATTATTAGTGTATCTGCCTAGATTCTACATCCAAGCTCTGTGTTGTATCAGAATTCGAGGTGCGAGTAGACGGGCATTTTTACGATCTGCCATTTCCGGCCAGGCTACAACTAGTTACCAAACAGTTCGTCTATACATCACGAATGTAAAATGGTAGAAATATTCCTGTATCCTGTGCATCTTAAACCTGGACTTAGTTGGTGACAACAAGACGATGGTATTCAACTTCTCACAGCATCCATCTCAAACGTCTTCATTATACTTCCAACTGTATCAGGCATTGTGAATATACTGTAAAAAGTCAGGAATTTCCCGGAGGACCAGTAGTAATAACCGGATTCAATAGCCCAATCGGTCTGCGTTCAATGCCAGTAAGCTATCTTTTTTTTTTTTTTTGTTTTTTGGATGAAGTAGATGCGTATCCAGGAGATTCAGGAGGTGATCCAGTACTTAAATATGATTTTTTTTTAGTGTCGACACAGGCAATTCATGGAATAAGTAGGATTCAAAAAGAATTTAAACCTTCAGATAAACGTCTTTTTTTTGTCTACTGTCCGCATTGTAACCATTATTAAATTTTGAAATGGCCGCAAATAAAGTTGGAAGAGAAAAAACCGAGTACAGTGTGTCACATTACGATAGTTATCGCACCTGCCAATCTTGATGTAAAAGTTGATCAACGAGTGTGAAGTCGACTATCGATTGTAACCATCGAGAGTAGTGTCATGTGTGCTATGGCGCGAGTTGCGGTAAACGTGAGTGCGGGAAAATGTGATTGTACCGAACTGTAAAGCATCCTCATGTTAAAGGAAGTCTTCCGACGAGCTACCGCATCGGTTAAGTGCCAAGTGAATATTATGTACATTTAAAGACTGTTAATTGTGTTTGACATCCACTACTGTAGGAAGAAATACAGTGTTGTTCTATTGGTGAAAGGTTAAAGAAAGTTTACACTCGCGAAGGACAAGCAATCTTCGGGAACGATTATTCAGGGCAATCCTTGTTACCTGTCAAGTACAAGAGAAAAATAAATATGGTATGATGGTCGGGTTGTAACTGCTGAAAATCTGTGCAATAAATAGTATCTTGAGTTTGATATACTTTGAGTGTGTTCGTGCAATTGAGAAACTTTGATAGAACAATTCCAACCCCACCAAACCAGGCGACCGTCTTAAAATTATACCTGATTAATTCCCTGTAGCTGACGAAGTACCGATTGCCGGTAAAACATGGTCAGAGCAGAAGACAATAAGTGGTGATAGTGCAATAAATTCTAATCATCATCTTACTATATTATGTCACAATAGAAATATTTAAACAGTATTTCTACAAGTGCACTACGTGTGTATAGAGTGTAATAGCAAAATACAAAATCATCAAAAAGCATTAATGCTAACTCGTGGAGAATGGAGAGCAACAAATACAGAATGTAATAATGATAAAGTATTAGGTTTTCACCTATCGAGTTTATGTAGCCCAGTTGGATGGTATAGTTGAAAACAAGAAGTAGAAGATTTTATACATGTCAAAGAAAACAAACAATTACTAAAACTTTGGATAAATACGACATTAGAAGAGACCTGGGTTGATAGAGGAGAAGTATCAGTCTGGAAACAATTATTTAACCGAAGTGAGTCTTATCCAATAGGTATAGCCCCGAAAGGTAGTGATGTCCAAAAAGATCGTTTAGAAGTAGAAGTAATAGCGTTGGGAAAACACCGAGAAAGTTGGTCGTTAGACTATCATGCATCAGAAGGAGATATTGGAAGTGAAGAACTATGGAAAAAAGTGTCACAGCTACTCAATCGTCATTTTATAGGAAGTGATGGACTTGAATACATGATAAGCATAATGGCCATAGATACAGGATATGCAACGCAGAAAGTATATAACTGGGTAAGGAGTCATCAGAGTACTGAAAGGGCAAGGGTGTAAATAAGGCGCTAGTGCCGCTTGGCAGCCCAAGTGGAGTAGATATAACAAATCGGGGGGGGGGGGGGCAAAAACTCAGAAGAATAAAAACAATTCACGCCTGCAGCAGAAGACTAACACCTTGGCTGCTACACTACAGCAGAAAATTAATTGTAACACTGTAAACGAAGATGGGTGATTTTCCTTTGCTAGAATAATCAGCCCATTAAACGCTACTAAGTCCTTTCGAATGTCTTCATGATCAGATTACAAACATTAATACTAAAACTCCGTTCAATTTCCGCGATTTACGTGAGGTACTTGTATCTGCTTGATACGCAATAGTTCAAAATGTTTTCAGAGTTTTTTTAATCCATCAATTTGGGTTGTTTTGAAGAATACATGAGACTCGCTAGTTACGTGTGATAAATTTATATTCCAATGTACGACACTGAGTCTTTAAACAATCTATGTCATTCGAAGTCTAGATAAACACATCAACCCTGACAACAAATAATTTAATTTGCTTACATTTTTGTAGTAACACAGTTTCCTTAAAACTAAGCCGAGAATTATAATCGAAATATGGTTAAATATCTTTAGTTTCACCGTTATTCAAGAAAACCGATTCATATTCCACTTAAAACCGATTTTCATGTTTAACTAACTGAACTTAATTCGAGTAGAATCCATGAAATATTATTTCACAGACTTAGTATTGTTAGTAGCTTGAATATAACCCACCTATTACCTCATTCTTAGGAAATAAATAAATTATTATAAATTTATCAAGAAAATTAAGAGTACACAGCGAATTCGGAATATTTTCCAAGTAATGATTGATCCTGTAGATGTTCATTGGAGCAGTATCGCTTGTGTCTATCTCCCAGTAACGCATGCTACTTTAAGGGTTTATCTGATAACTTGTTCGCTTATTAACTTGAGGATTTCCACCGCATGGCTACTCTTCATTTTGTTGGTGTGATTACGCTTGTGTGATGGATGGTAATGTGGAAAGTTGTTAAGTTACGATAACGTGTCCAGATTCCCAGAGAAAAAAAAGTCTTAAATGAACATTAGCCACCTCGAGTTTGCTGTGTTTAATTAACCTCTCACCTATTTGGAATCAATTCATTGGCGAGACAAGCAGTCATTGCACGTTATTATTGATCTCTTTCAGCACTCTTCCTTTTGTAGACCGTTAATTTTCAGACGCTGCGTAATCTCGTGCTCACGATATATGGTCGCTATCTGAGAATTCACCCCAGGTACCGTCTTGGTTTGACGTATCCTGCACTATTGATGGGTGTATTAATTAAACAGTGATCACGCTGAACGTCTTGTAAACTCTTTCTGTATCTTTCAAATCGTGCAAACTACTCAGCCAAGTACATGTCATCTATCCATCATAGGGCTAGCTTTTCTCATGTCCTAGCCCCAACAGTGTCTGTACTATTCCCAATGCAGTCGAAAAAGTAAGAAGTGTATTGCAGCTCCGTCTTTTACTTGACAGAAAAAAATAAACATCATCAAGTGCGTTTTAACTTCGTCCGGTGAGCATTCCGTACGTAAAATGTGAACAGTATTGGAAAAAAACTTTTAAAAAATAGAATAAATTATTCGTTTTACGAACTTGTCTTGCAGACTGTATATAATTCCCTCATTTGCTGCAACAGTGACATAACTCAAAATCTTTCATTTTAAAGGAGGACCAATTCAAATGTTTCTTGTGCAAAACATTTATGCATTCAAAAGAAAATAACTTATCTGCATGTTTTACTAAAATAACATAATATCAAGGAAGGAAAAATGAATAGTATCAGTTGTAGTATGTACGATAATGGTTCGTCCTAAGATTATAACTAAAAACAGTTCGTGTTTGGAGCTATATCACTGTTGCAGCAAATGAGCGATATAAAACAGACCAAAAAATCATATTAAAAAATTACAGGTGATGTCTAAAAAAATGATAAATGTAGACCCCAGTCGATTGTTTGGAGTCCTACATACTATTACATTTTACTAATGAGAGTGACAAGCCCTGATATACGTTATTGTATAATAAATGTGAACCCGTTCAACAGACTACTGACAAATAATTATTGTCTGCAGAAAGTTCACGAAAAATAATTGAACTGCAACCTAATAACCACGCAACATCAAGTCGAAAAATGGCACATCATATAATGATTGACCAAGCGTGGTGGATGAGTGGTAACGCTCTGGCCTCGCATTTGGGAGGACACAGGTTCGAATCCCGGTCCGGCCATACAAAATTCGGTTTTCCAAAAAAAAATACGGTGCTCAAATTTCTTCAGATTCAGTGCCCTCAGTGATTTCCCGTCGTTATAACCTCGACATGAGCGAGGAGTAATGACATAAGAAAAAAAAATATTTCTTGTTAATACGTATTAGAAAAATTTAATAATGATAAATGGATTGAACTGATCAGAAATATTAAAATAAGTAGTGGGGGGAAAATCCCCGCCACGACAGGAGTTTGACCGGGGGACTTTTCAATCTATAGTCATTTGCCTTAACCACTGGGCCACAAGAACGCTTCTGATAACAAAGTGAAAAATACTCCTATCATCGTCGCGGGTCGTTATTAGTGCTTAAATGGTGAAAAGTACAATCTGAAAGTCAATGGAAAAATCACTGATCCGTTACAGCTAGCTCCATTTGTTGCAAAATAGTTTAATTGCTAAGCTAAGGGATACAATAGCCTCTAATGGTCTCGACGTCGCGTCGGCGAGGCGTAATGCCGTAAAGGTAAAAAAATAATTAATTAAGTTTAATTTGCACAACTCCGTATTGTTAATAGGACTATAGGAACTTAATAATTTTTAGTTTCATAAGCAATGAAAATAAATATAATTGCTCTCATACTTGCATTGCGTTTTTAATAAACTTGAGGCATATGAAAGTGGGATTAAAAACAAATATCGAAGAGGAGCATGGTAAGAAAAACTTTTGGAACCTCTGCTTCAAAGTTGGTATGCATTGTTTCAGCTGAAGTTTGTTGGCCTGTATTAATTCTGCACATTTTTCTGTATATGGTGGTTCTAATCGCACAGATTTTGATCTTGATGTTGCAACAGCGTAAAATTGTATTATTTTTTCACTAAATACACTCAAAGAAATTTTCAGTGTTCACTGTCTATTCGATATACGTCAGTCTCAAACTATTCAATGTGCACTGTGGATTGTCTCTAGTTTCGTAAACACCAGACAACACATCCACTAACGGTAACTGTCTTAATTAGCTCATTAATGTAGTAGTTTCGTAGCGCACTAAGTGCTATATGTTGTTAGAGACAGTGGCGTAGCTAGGTCAACAAGGGCCCCGGTGCAAAAAAATTATTTTGAGCCCTCAGGCCAGACGGGCGACCTTTTTTGCGTTGTGTGGCTGGTAGAGGCCCCCTGAGCTGAGGCTGGGGCCCCTGATTTGAGGCTGTGGCCCCTGAGTTGTGCTTGGGCGCCCTTGAGCAGTGGTTGGGGGTCCCCTGAGCAGTGGTTTGGGGCCCCCTGAGCAGTGAGAGCCCTTAGTGAGGGGCTCCCTGTGTCTCATTAGACGACGGTAGAGCTAAAAAAAAAGTCGCAGTTTGCCGTGAAGGCCGATGGGCCCTCTGAATTGCGCTTTGGAGGCCACCAGAGGTGCGTTTGTGGCCCCCTGAGGTATTCTGGGGGGCCCCCTGAGCGTAGGGGCCCCGGTGCACTGCACCGCCTAGTCCCATAGTAGCTACGCCCCTGGTTAGAGAGGAGAAGTTGGCGCAATATTTTTATGGTGCCCGACACAAAGTAGGTTATCCAAATGTTTTTTACCATTCCGCATATATCTGATGGTCGCTTCTTAAAAGCTTTAAAAAAAAAAAATTTCCCCCTTCGGGCTTTGCACCTCGTCTATGTTGAGGTAAATAGAGGTGGGAGGGGATTGTTAAACGTAACGAGGAGGTGTTCGTCCATGGCCATCCATGCCCTCGCCTGTAGTGATTTGTGGGATCTGTTTGGCTGGACGGGACTTTGAACCCGTGTCTTCACGAATGCCGAGGCCAACCATAGTTGTATTCACATCAAGAACGAACTGCTTACTGAAGCAATGCCTCCAACAGGAATTTAATATCGAAATTCCAGGATACCTTAAATCATTGCGACTAAATCAAGTTAATAAATAAATTTCATGTTGCCTCTAGAACACAGTGATAAAGTTTTTAGATTACGCATATCCTGCCAAAGTCTGTCTTAGCTTCACAAAATAATCCACTATATCTGTATTTCTATAAAACGAAAACCGGATAAGTTTGTGATACAAAAACTTATAAACTACTGAGCAGATTTCGATGGGGTTTTCGCCGTTTTAAATATTAGAATCTAAATGATTTATTTGGTATGTCTAATGTTTTAACGTTACATAACGCAGGAGCATTAAATGAAATTTTGAACGTATGGTGACAAATCCCAAAGATTGAACGATTGGATATTGCATACTTCGCACTAAACACACAACTACAATGTCTCTGATCATAGCCTTTAATGAAAGCAATAAAATAATTTTACAATAATAACTATTTTCCACACTAAACAAAACTCGAAAATATTCTTTCCTTTAATTCACGATATTCAGTTTCTAGACGACATAGTTGGCCTTATTGAATGCGAGAAACTAGTAACGAAAAAACAACAGAGATTTTCTTTGATCACAATCTCTGTCAGGACAGCTACAATGTCTCTGGCAATCGTCTTTAGTGTTCTGTTCACAATAAAATGGCACCTCAGTTTCTAATAGCCTGAAACAAATCGAAAGTAAAAGAATTTTTCTACAGGTACGGAATATATTTTGAGCTCCTGTCCCAGATGAAGTAGCGCATAGTGAGAGAATTTTTATCTCCAGCGGCAGATGAAGCAGCATAATGAGACACACACATTTAATATTTGATACCGTGAAAACTCGGTCAAACTCGATTCAGCAGTTTTCAGGTAATCCTAGATTATTCGTAAAATAAATGTGTCGTAACGTCTTAGGACATATGTTAAATTTTAGCTTTGACCACAAGCTTTCAAATTCTGAAAAACCATTCAAAATCTGTATTTTCTGCGCGATGTCTTAATAAACAGACATATTTCAGAAACATTTTTATTTATGTGGTATGTTTTAATGCGCGTACGGTCCATATTTTGATTTTCGAGCAGCAGCATTAGCAGATGTAACCTGGACTAAAATGAAAACTAACATTACGTATCAAAGCATCTAAACCACCCTAGTCTTAGAAGTCTGCAGTTAAATCACCGTTTAGTTTAGTTTGCAAAATGGTAGGTACGAAATCAATGAAGCTTGGTAGGCATGAATCTTTTTGGACGAATAAAAACAGTGTACGGGTAAATCAACTTCCACCCACTCCTTTCATGGTAATGTGCGAGAGAATATAAGTTAGCTTTAATTCCTGAAATTGATTAAATGAATTGTACGCGTTTCTCATTGAGTGAATAAAAATAGTGTATGGGTAAATCAACGCCAAAAAATTGAAAATTGAAAACTACACCATTATATTGCTGAGTTGTTGATATAGAGATTATAACCTAAGTTGAGCCGGAATAATGATATTGGTTACGAAAGACCTGCAGAGCGTCTGCTCCTTGCTTGCTCCTGATACGTATGCTACCACTGTGACAGCTTTTTGTTAAGAAGCAGCAGCCCTCCATTTAATATTCCAGCTGTTTAATGTCTCCGCTACTTTACAATAAGTGGGTATACCCTCGTGCAGTTACATTTTAGTGAGGATACGAACCTTGCTCGTTTTGCGCAATTAGTAAAATGTGAAATGTTGAATACGTAGCGGATATCTGTTTATCAATCGCAAAACATGATATCACCTCACCAATTATAAGGTTTTCAGTGCAGAAATATATTATGTAACTAGGAATTTACAGTTAAATTCGATATTCACTCAATACATCACCTTTTCTCATATTTTTTAAAATGTTTTTATTAACTCACTTTGGGATTTGTCTGTCCTGGTGGAATTTAGTAATTGATTTTAAACTAACTTCTCGACGAGCTAGAGATTTGAAATTTTGACCATAGATCACAACTGGATGACAAGGTATGAAAATGTGAAAAAATTGGAAAAGTTGTCCGGAAAATTTGAAAATTCTAGAAAAATTGAAAGTACTCTTTTCTATGGACCAGTTTGGGTATTTTTTTTTAAATGTTCGTAATAGTCGGAATAAGGTTTTTAGTTAATGAATAATTGGAAAAGTTGGCCAGAAAATTGGAAAATTCGGAGGAAACTCAGTTCTTTTTCTGTGTACCGATTTGGATAATTTTTAAATGTTCGTGATAGTCCGAGTAAGGTTATTTAGTTAATAAAAAATTGGAAAAGTTGTCCTGAAAATTGGAAAATTCGGAGGAAACTGAAATTCTTTTTTCTGCGTACCAAATTTTCGCTCTCAGGAGCATAAAATAATAATAAAATAAAAAAACCGCTTTAATGTAAAATGTTTTTATAACGGACTAAAAAGTATAAACTAATTTATCTAATCCTTATGAAGGCTAAAACCACATGCAGATTTCTAACTTCTTCTAAATTGTACTGAAAACTTATACTTGGAAATTTTTGATAGCTATTAAAATACTTTTAAGATTGATGACGAAAAACATTGGGCGCTTGCAATACATAAGTATAAGAAATGTAGAGAGTAGCTATCAATGAAAGGACTTACTTATTAGTTCACATCATGTTGCGGTGCAATAAAATTGTTAGTAGAGGTTTTCATGCATCAATTATGTGTTGCATGCGCCCAATGTTTTTCGCTATCAATCTTAGAAGTATTTTAATAGCAATCAAAAATTTCCAAGTATAAGTTTTCAGTACAATTTAGAAGTTAGAAATCTGTTTGTTGTTTTAGCCTTCATAAGGATCAGATAAATTAGTTTATACTTTTTAGTCAGTTATAAAAACATTTTACATTAAAACGGTTTTTTTTTATTATTATTACTTACAGTTGAAGATACGTATTCTTAGGCGCAAAGCCATTTCTTGCCACGTAATCCACCTTCATCTCTCGAGATGTATTCAGCAAATTCGAATTCGGCTGCAGCTCAAGTCCCTTAACTTTTCCTTTTACACAACAAAGTAATGCTCTCGCTCTAAAAAAAATTTTTAGCCCACGAGCAGTGAAGCGCCAGTTTCCTACACGATCATTAATTGTTGCACAAATTAGTGCAGCATAAAATATGATTAAAGTAGATTTATAGTTGGATACATGACGATATATTTTGGTGCGGTGACCCTGTGACCCTATCTATTTTTTTTTTTTTTTAGAAGTTTTCACTTCAAAAATTAATTGACGCCACCATGATAAGCCTTTGTTGAGAGTTACAGTTTACAAGTAATCAGCGCTTAGTGCGTGAGAGATGCCGTGGCTGTTCACTCTCGTGTTTAATACAGCAGGTGCGCCACCCACGAGTGTGGGGACCACGGAGGGCCTAATTGAGTGGCCGAGTCTACCTGCCCGCCCTCTATAATGATCGCCTGTCGGTCAACAAGGCTGCGGGGTGGGCAGCCGGCTTTCTCGTCCATTTACTCACGTTCGTGATGCGGTGTCCCTTAAGAGACATCCTGCTGCTAGTGAAATGACCACCTGTTTTAAGGAGCAGCTCACTCCAAACCTGATCTCCGCTTAGAATCCAGCACAGGGCAGGTATCAGGGGCGTAGCTACTATGGGGCTAGGCGGTGCAGTGCACCGGGGCCCCTGCGCTCAGGGGGCCCCAAGCATACCTCTGGGGGCCCCAAATCGCACCTCTTGGGGGGCCCCAAGCGCAGTTCAGAGGCCCACGAGCATTCATGGCAAACTGGCGACCCTTTTTTTAGCTCTACAGTCGTCTAAGGGGGCCCCTGAGACACAGGAAGCCCCTCACTAAGGACTCTCTCACTCACTGCTAAGGGGGGCCCCAACCACTGCTCAGGGGCCCCGCAACCACTGCTCAGGGGGCCCCTAGGCACAACTCAAGGGCCCCATTCTCAGCTCTGGGGGGCCATTACCAGCAACACAAAGCAAAAAAAAGATCGCCCATCTGGCCTGAGGGCCCAAAATAAATTTTTTGCACCGGGGACCTTGTTGACCTAGCTACGCCACTGACAGGTATGTTAGTAAATCAACCAGCAACTACTCCTGTCTGTCGTACCCGAGTCACTATGCGTCCGGTACTCCGAATACGATTACCGGGATGCAGCGAGCAGTAGCGAATATTAGCTGAGACCAGTGGAATATTCCAAACCCCAAAGCACGTAATGCATACGTAATATCAGTTTTCGAATCATGAGTAAAAAGTACGTCGTAATTCATTCAATTTTGGTTATGCAAAAGTTTGATAACTATTGGAATTCCGGCTAGAACCTACTCCCCGCAGATCAATTTTATCATTTGGCAGACTACAATATAAAACATTATTTGATCTTAATGAACCTTCTGCTGTTAAAAATGATGGTTTCGGTGAAACATTTTATGCTTTGTATAAACAGGGTGCATAAATTTGAGGAGTATCCGACGAATATGCCTCTATAATATGTTCTATTTATGATGGCATTCGGGAGGATTCGGGTTTGACAACCGGTTCAGTCAGCCAGGTTTGGTCGGTGTGTACTAGGGATGCTCGATATACATCGATGTATCGAAAACATCGATGTTTACTATTCGATGCATCGAATCAATCCGATGCATCGTTTACTTTCGATGTTTAACGATGCATCGATGTTTTTCATTCGATACATCGAAAGAACACATGCGTTTCTTCGACGTGATAGAATCAGTTTTAAAGCAAAACAAAAACAGAAAATTGTGTTACTATACGTTATTTTTGTCACTTAAAATATCAAATTACATTTTTTTACTTGAATAAAAAAAAATGTATATATGTAACACGATTAGTTTTAAGGCAAAACAAAAACTGGAAAATTGTATCGCTATACGTTATTTTTGTCACCTACAAAATCACATTACATTTTTTCTTTTAACTTGTATCAAACAAGAAAAAACTACGCGATATGATTGGTTTTAAAGCAAAACAAAACAACCGAAACTTGTATCGCTATACGATATTTTGTCACCTACAAAATCTCATTATTTTTTTTAACTTGGATAAAATTAAAAAAAAAAAAAACTACGTTATATGATTGGTTTTAAAGCAAAACAAAAAACAGGAAATTGTATTGCTATATTTTATTTTGTCACCTACAAAATCACATTTTTCTTTTAATTTAATTTTGATAAAACAACAAAAAATTACAGTTGACATGAAATTTCCCGACAGTGTAGGGCGGAGTTACACCTTAGGGCAAGGCTAAAAGTACCTAGTAGGCTTAAAAAATTTGCTTAAAGTTACTGCTCCTCATTATAAAATACCCAGCCGAGCAACTATGACACGGTGGCTTGATGATAAGTATGACGTCTTGGCAACATTAATAAAATCAAAATTCTCAAATGCTGAACGCCTCACATTAACAAGTGATATATGGTCAGACATGCAGATGCGCAGCTTTTTGGGTGTCATAGCACATTTTGGTCTAGACACAGTGTTCGAATCAATGACATTAGGAGTTTATCAACTCAATGAAAGTCATTCATCGGAATATATAGCAGACATGCTCCTCAAGACCTGCAACGATTGGGGATTTGATACGGGCAAAGTCTCTGCGGTCGTTTCTGATAACGACCCGAATATGGTAAAACCTGTGGAATTAGGATTTAGAAAGTAGAAGCACATCCCTAGTTTCGCTCACACACTTAATTTAGTTGCTCAAAATATTCTCAAAATACATTTAGAAAATATATTGTCAAAAATAAAGACCATTGTTACTTTCTTTAAACACAGTTGTTTGGCAAGTGATTTGAGAAAGTCAGTAAGTGCCGAAATAAAGTTAATACAAGGCCTGCGAACAAGCTGGAATAGCACATATTATATGATTCAAAGATTTTTGGAGCTAATAAATGTTGTAAGTGATATATTGATTTGCCATAAAACAGCACCTCCAATGCTGACTAGTTTGGAATTAAATATCGCGTCATTTCTTCTTAACATACTACGCCAACTTGAGGCAGCAACTAAAGAAATATCTGGGATAAATATTGTACCAGCAGTAAAGTAATCCCTTTAGTGCACTGCATGCTTTCAAAACTCAATGATGAACCTTTAGTGATGGAAGTACATAAGCTCGTCCTAAAAGAAATCAACAAATGGATGGGTGCTATCGAACAAGTTTCGTCTTTAGCTATCGTGACCTTATTGGACCCACGGTTCAAAAAACTACATTTTGAAGACCCGATGGATTCATAAGATCAAAGATATGATGAAGAGGGAGCTGGAAGAAATGCGAACAGAATCTGATTCAGATAGTTCAGACAAAACATCGGAAAATTTCAGTCTTTGGACCGATCATCACAAACTAGTTCAAAGAAACTGGAAATCAAACAAGACCAAAGAAAGTGTTTCCGACGAGCTGTCTGTCTACTTGAGAACTCCGGTTGGCCGGCTTAGTGAAAATCCGTTAGAAGTATGGTCCGATTATAAACAACAGTTTCAAAAATTGTACAAAATAGCTCATAAATATTTAACTTTGGTAGCAAGCTCAGTGCCATCAGAAAGACTTTTTTCGAAAGGTGCACAAGTTTTAAATTAACAACGAAACAGAATTCAAGGAAAGCGGGTTAATAAAATTTTATTTATGCAAAGTTTAGAGAGAAAATATTTGGATTTATAAATTCCAATTAGATTAGAATCCCAACACTGCCTCTCTTTCAGCGTTCCTTGTTTTACTTTTATTCTATCTTTTTTTTTATCTGCTTAACGTCTCTCTAACAGCGAGGTCGTTAGAGACGAGAAAGGATGGGGGGCAAGGAATGGGAAGGAATTCGGCCATGGCCTTTTGAAGGAAGCATCCCGGCATTTGCCTGGAGTGATTTGGGAAACCATGGAAAACCCAAATCTGGATGCCCGGACGGGGATTCGATCTATCTTTCTATTCGAATTTCTAATTTATAAATCCCAGTAATTTCAAATTGCCTTTGTAAAAGACTAATTAAAAATATAATTCAAATAAATACTTAATTTTGCTAGTTTCCTAATTTTTGTCTAATTTTTAAGCTTTCATAACCTTTATTAACCGATATATATATATATATATATATATATCGATGTTTTTATTCGATGCATCGTGAAACATCGATGCAACGTTTCGATGCATCACATCGAAAAAAACATCGATGTATTTTCTGAATGAACATCCCTAGTGTGTACACTCAGAAAGTTACCAACAGTTAAGGTATAATAATAATAATGCTATCGATATTCAAAATGGACCAGACTTACTCATGCTTTTCTAAAACATGGAATTACTTTTGCTAGCCTTTAAATAACATAATTCAATAGAACAGAAGAATATTCTTGCCACTGTTGTCATTGTTCCCCTCGTTACCTTTTCTGACGTATTTACCAAATCTGAGTAACATTGGAAAAAATTGTGCTTTATTCCCATCAGCTATAATTTTCATCTGTGGTGTTTATGTTGCACTTTTTCAACTTTGTAACAGAATTTTATAGCTCCGCTTTGCTCTGTGATCAGGGATGCCATCCAACCCACAAATTATTGGTCAAATAACATAGACGAAATGTTTCTGCTAGAGATCAGCAGATTGCGCGCACCGTGTTTGTTCCGCTCAATAAGGTAAGCGAGTATATTGTCAACACGGTAAGTATTTGTTTTCCCAATTTTTAAGCCTTTGACCATACTGTTTAATAACTAAGCATTCCAAATTAATTTTTGCATCCTGAATATTTTTTCCGATATTTGGTAACTGTAAGCGTAAACGAATAAAAATTAAAGGAAACTATGAATTTGTTCCTAACAGTCGACACTTTGAAATATATATGCTCCTAAAGTCGAAACATTTTATGGCTATAGTCGACAGCCTTTCCACATCCCTAAAATATAATTAGGGTCAGAAAAGAACAAAAGCTAAAAATAGGGAGAAGGATAGGAAAGTTGACAGAATGTGCCTGGCCCATGGATGGAGTCATATGGTTGCCAATCCATGTGGCAGGTTCCACAAGCCTTGAACTACTGGAAAATACTGTAGACACAGAGAAGCAACTTTACACAAAATAAATCCCTTCATAAAATTAAAAAAATAATAATTAAAAAAGCGTCTCAGATTTTACTTTCAACATCTCCCGGCGTTACATGAAGTTTTTAACGAGTGATGGAATTCAACAAAATATACGTAAATGCAGGCACTTAAATACAACATCGTATGTACCCAAAATTCGCACCATGTGTCAATTTTAGATTTATAGCGCCGCACCGTAGCGTATAAAAAATTGTTGTTGTATATTTTGATATGCTGTATTCACAAAAGTGTTCACTGACATGAAATCCGCATACTGAATTGTTTTTAAGTCTCCAAATACAAATTTGTCGTCATGGAATTAGTTTCTCCATTACGGTGGTGTTTGAAGGAAACAATGTCGCTCTCATTTATCCTTAGATAAAACATAACAGAGTAGATACTTTTCAGAATTAGAAGTGACATCCAGTTTGAGTCGCTATTCAGTCAGCATTTCGGAGCTGTTACACTCAACCATTCAGTTTGGCGCTTCCCCATAGTTATTGCTATAAACACAATAAAAACATATCACGTATGACGTAATATCTTAATAGCTGCTAGGGATTGGAAACACAGGCCTTACTCCTGACAATATGTGTTTTCAACATTCTAACATTCTTTTTTTATTTCGAATTGTAATAAAAACACTGAAACATAGTTACGTATCCGGAGCATGTGGATGGGACTTAAGTTGTAGTAGCTACCTCGGCCAGTTCAGAAGTAGCCCTTTTGCAAAATATTATCTGTAATACTAATACAAACTGACAGCTGTTAAGAGAAACGGTAGTACAGTATGCGTTAGAATCTTAATGCTGTTGGTTTTTAAATTAGTTTTCAGATTAATATGTTAACTTTTTAAAAGAAAAAAAGTAAGAGAGAATGTTGTGATTGTGCATGGCGTTTTAGACCGATTTTGGCGATGCCTCTGAACTCGGTGTGTAAGAGACTTCAGATATGAAAAAAATGTGGAGAGGATATGTGATCGTGGATTTAATTTTTCAACATTCGACGTAAGCGGTCTGGTGACTCAGTGGTTGACGCGTCTGACTGGAGATCTAAAGGTCTCCGGTTCGAATTCCTGTCTCGGCGGGGATTTTCAAAGGCGCTTAACGCGACCTTCACCTCTGACATAGCTTGCTGTGTAATGTGAGGTATTCCAGAAAGCTTCCGTGGTTCGGATTCCACGTTAAACTGTAGGTCCCCTGTACCCGACAGGATTGCCGGGTTAGGTTAAGGTGGCAGGGACAGAATGCGCAGCCAATAGAAACCTTGTCACCAGGTCATTACGACCACACGAAATTAATAGCATTCGAAGTAAAGAAAAAATTTTAGAATTGTAGTAAGAGCACTGAAACTTAGTTATGTATCCGGAGCATGTGGATGAGACAAGCTATAATAGTTATTTATCTCGGCCAATTTAGAAATAGCCCTTTTGCAAAGTATTATCACTAATACAAACTGACAGTTGTTAAGAGAAACAGTAGTAGATTATGCCTTAGAATCTTTTAAATTTGTTTTCAGATTAATATATTAACTTTTTAAAAGGAAAAGTAAGAGAGAATGGTTTGATTGTGCATGGCGTTTGGGGCAAACGCAGCTCCGATTTTCGCGATGCCATCGTATCTTGGCTCCTCTGAACTCTGTCTCTCCGAGTCGTAAAGATATGAAAACATGTGGAGGGAATATATGATCGTGGATTTAGTTGCATGTGTGTAATGTGTACAACGAAAAAACTGTAGAGTGAAGAATTGAATCATTGCAGTTTGGTACGCAGGTAGAGCTAAACCGTTATCATAACGGATCTAAAATAATAGCGTTACTAACAGAGAGTTGTCTTCATGAAGAGCTCTAAGAACAGTCATTATCCTCACAACGGGGAAATTCGATACTTGTTTATATACGCACGGTGGAAGCCGAAGATGTCAGTGCTAGTGTGCGGGTAACGGGACGTGAAGCGGCATTAGTGGAGGGGAAGGTCGTGAAGGGCGCCTGTAATTGGCGGGTACGGTAGGCAGTCGAGCACGGAAACCAAAACAAGTAGGTTTCCGGCAGCCGTGGTACTAGGGTGCCGCCCACTGACCACGCACAAGTAACACAGGATCGCCCAACCAGTTGGTGAGAGGCTAAGCCACACCAAACAACTGCACGTATCTCCGATAATTTCCTTATAGACCGTCCATAAACAACGCGGGCCCATTTTGGCCTCCTCCGAACTCCCCCCTCCCCCCCCCCCCACGTTTTCCCCTATTAATTCCAGAAGAGATTTTGTACTGTTATCTCTTGTCAGACTATCGTAAATTACATCATCAAGGGTTTTCTGCTATTCAGCTAGTCCATTCACAGCGATAGCCTTCCATGCGCCCCTTTATTCCGCCAGTCTCTTAGTCGCTATATATTTCCCATTTAGCATGATGTCATCCAGCATTTTCGACCTCTTATTTTCCCTCCATTTACAATGCCCTCCAGAGCGGTTTTGTCCAGGCACTCATTCCTCAACACGTGACCAATCCAGTTCCTTATAGTTTTTATAAGGGACCTTTGCTCTCCTACTAGTTCCAGCACCTTTTCTACATCTACATATATACTCTGCGATTCACAAAATTGTGGGTGGCAGAGGGTGCTCAGCACCAAAACTAATTTCTTTACTGTACATTCCAGTCCCGAATGGTACGAGGGGAAAAAAGAATTCATATAAGAATCAGTGCGGCACCTTATTTCGCTAATCGTATCTTTCCTGTAATTCTGACTCAAATAGGCTAGTGGACGAAGTATTTCACTACACTCGTAAGTGAAAGTGGGAGTACACATGTTTACCAATAAGTTTTTACGAAACGTGCATCGTCTATCTACCAGAGACTCCCAGCCCAGTCTACTAATCAGTTCTGTGACGTTCTTCATTCCTTACTTTATCTTTCTAACTTATTTTATCCATCTTCCACCATATCCACATTTTGAAAACTTCCAACCTCTTTATATCTTCGTGTTATGATTTATTTCACGGCGTTGTCACGAAAAATCTACTGTGCGGATCCAAACTGTACCTTGTCATATGTTTTTTTTTCCATCCGACAGACTGATGACTTACTCAATTTACCCCGTCAGATATTCCCAGTGCGAGTTTTGTGCTGCGGAATTACTAAAGTTCATAATAAGCGTTTCGACACCACTTAAAAAAAACTGGACTATTCAGGAAGGGGATACAAAATAATTAATAATACTTTAATACGACGCATTTTTTATGAAATGCTTGCGTTTTAGTTTTCCGCCGTTATGATACTGCGCATTCCGCTCGACCTCTCTGCATACCGCGCTGCATCGAATGTCTCCCAATTGCTTTGTTTGTTGGATGTGGAAAAAGCTGCGGCTGATTATACGCGACAGGATTAAAGCGTGGAGCTTGGATTAAGATGGAAGTTCGTAAACGGAGTTTTGCGTGTTATCTTGGTTTTCCGTAAAACCAAGATAAAATGGACAGCGACCGCGGAAGTCTACGCAGTCATTTGAAGTTTTCGGTACCCGGCCAGTAGTCCCTAAGGCCGTGTTTACATGATGCAAGTTGACTGGAACGACAGTTAGTTGGAGCGTCGATGGTGGTGGTAAGAGAGTGGACTATGATGCTAGTAATATTTTGAGAGAGTCCACTGTCGGACAGTTCTCTAGTCCTACACTCTGACCTTCTTCAAAGTACGTTCACATTACAAGAAGGAATTAACATCGTAGCTAATTTGTTAATCATAATGTTGAATGATATGAATAATAAAAAAAAATCGTAGAAAATGGTTAAAGAGTGGATACAAAAAATAAACCGCTTTAAATGCCTCAGCGCCTTTTTTGAAAGAATTTGCAAGTGAAAATGTAGAGAGTTACATCATTTAAGACTAATTGTCTGTCAATTTGAAAAGCTGCTGTGAAACATTTTTGTCAATACATAAAAAATGGGACCGTTACGAAGCAATTTTTTGATGGTAGAGTCTCTAAAATCCTTGTTCTTATAATTTTTATTCTTAAAATTCCACATACGTAATTTCCTCATTTTAATTCAGTTCTAAAGATTTTAATGCCTCTGCTTCACTCCAATTACGCTACTTGTTAGTTGTCGCCATCTTGTTTGTTGTACTCGCACGCCAAAAGTTGGTCGTGAACCGAGTCCACTATGCTCAATCAACTGTCTGTCTTGTACCTGTAGCCACGACGAGAGTGCGCTCATCAAAGACAGACACTCGTTCCAGCCAATCAGCATCGTCTAAACGCGGCCTAACGCAGGCCAAGGCCGATTTCCTTCCTGTTCACGGCCAGTACTCCGACCATTGGCTTCAATGACAGCCAAGAATATTGTTTTCCAGTGAGGAATTTATTCATTTATTTTTACTTTTAAGTAGATAGCTGAAATTAATTTTGTTACACAAGGACGTTGAAGTCTTTAGACTGATATTAATAGCTATTTTAAATAAGCACAGATAGATCATTATGATGCACGGAACCTTAAGAAATGACAGTGGAGAAAAAAAAGAATTATATTATATATTAAGTTTGCCAGGTTTCGATTAAAGTTGCAGCACTATAAAAGGTCAGAATAAATGTGAGCATCAGCCTGGGTGGAATAGCCTTCAGATACAGACTATAAATAATATGTGCCAAAGTGCGGATGGCTTGCTTAGTTCGTAACGGAAGCCAAAAAGACAGAGATAAATCCCACACGGTTCCGATGCTTGAGTCTGTTAATTCTAGAAAGGCTCGGGACATTTAAATTTATGAGACTTGTGCACCCACCAGGAGAGGAAGAATTGCCGAAGACAGAAGTGAATTTTATACTGTCCACAAATTAATTTCGTGATTAATACCACTTACGAAACGCATAAGGAACCTGTTCTCGCGATGGCTGGCAGCAACTGGGACTTAATTAAAAAGAGGCAGGTATATCACCCGACGAGTACGCATTCAGCCTTCAGAACTCGTTTCGCAGGCGCCGAGGAATGTCGTTAAGCGGAAATAGTATGGTTACTGATTGTGTCTGTACATTCACGTAGTAACAAAACGGTCGTTTCAGCCCAGCCAAATCAAATTAGCAGTTTTTCTGTGACTAGAGTAGCACGTCGGAGTATTCCACTTTATTTCGACGTATTAAAGTTATTTATTACATTCAAAGTTATTTTAAAAATGTTTGAATTAGTTCAGTAGTCATCACATTTCAATTTAATACACTTTTAGCGAATATTTGTAATTAACAGGCTTTTCTGTAATGTATTAACACTAGTGTAAGCCAGAGACCGTTTTCTGCGTATAGTCACTGGTCTAGAATAGATTCAGTTTTTAGGATGAAAGATTATGACAGGTTGACCTCATTTGACTAAACATAAACTTTATCTGTGTTTCAGGGGAATACAATCTCTGAGGCTTGAAAACTCAGAAGCATTAATAGAGGTAGGTATTAGACACGAACATGGGCGATAGCGCAATCGTATAATTGCTTGAATACAAACTTGACTTGTATTTGACCCTTAAAGTTCACTCTGCAAATATTTATTTAAAAAGTTCCTGTTTGCTTCGAAAGCGTCACGTTGTTTTTTATTGAGACTGGGAAAACGCTCATAATCAGAGACAATAGAACTCATAATGTAATCATTGGTCATAGTACCCGCAACGGCCAGAGAACATAATGCACAATCCATATTATTAAACAGTAGAGCAGCTCCATAGAAACGAATTGCAAGAATAGTCGATTCGGTAACATATTTGGTCTGATGTCCACTTAAAATAACCTAATAACTCACGTACAGTGAACGTAAAGAAATACCATGAACAAAGACCACTAACGAAAGTGCTCAGTAAAATACCTAAAAATCAAATAAACCGTAATGCATTAACTTCGGTCAAGCAACAATATTAGTAAAAGTTTTAATTAAATTGAAATTAATCCTAAGCCGGAATGACAATTGGCATTCGTGGTTACAGCAGAGACTATGAGTAATTTAATTTTTTTAAGTTGCTTTCATTAGCAACGTGTTACTGAAAAGCAGATCAACGTTTTTCAGACTAAAGTTTATAGATATTTTTTTAACTATGAAACGCAACGAAAAGCAAACTTAATGAATGCATTATGGCAATTAATTTGGTAGCAGTTGCTTAGCTATTAAATTGTGGACATAAACTACAAGTTTCTTCTAACGGTATCTCTGGTCGTTGTTTTGCGAGCGAAGGCTGACACGTGACATGGTACTCCAGCCAATAACTATAAAGGTGAGCTTACAAAATTATATAGTTGATTGTTTGGATCACTTAATTTACTCAGCAATTCAAAAAATTGTGGGTGGCAGAAGGTGCTCAGCACCAAAACTAATTCCACTCTGTGCATTACAATCCCGAATGACACGAGGGAAGAAATAATTCATATAAGCATCACTGCGGCATCTTATTTCTCTAATCTTATCACTCCTGTCATTGCGGCCCAATTAGGTTGGCTCACAAGGAATTTCATCGCATTCGTAAATGAAAATGGATGTACGCATGTTTACCAATAAGTTCTGCCAGAAAATATCAGTCCAATCTGCGAATTAGTTCTATGACTCTTTCGTAAGGACTGTGACAAACAGTTACCTATCTTCTCTGTCCATTCTCTGTATTGTCAAATCAACCCCTTACGAAACGGATCCCATCGACAAAACAGAAGTCCAACTGTGGATGCACAAGAGTTTTGCACGCAGTCTCATTTGTTTGACCATTACAATTTTTCAAAATTCTACATACGAATCGCAGCTTAGAATTAGCTCCATCTACGACCGAATTGTTAAGGTTTCGTGTTGTTTTTGTGCCTTTGTCCCTTTGCGCCTCGTCGACGTGGTGGTTATTCGAGGCGGGAAAAAGATATGACCATGACCTTTTTAAGGAACGATCCCGGCATTCCTCTGGAGTGATATAGGGAAACCACGGAAAACTGAAATCTGGGGACCGGACGAGGTTTTGATCCCACGACCACCAGAATGCGAGGCCAGAGTATTGCCGCTCTTCAACAATGCTTGGTAAATGCTGCTTACGGCACGCAAGTAGTTAAATAGTTGTTCAGGTTGTCAATGGATGCGACAAATTGGTATATAAGCCTACAGTAGTCTACGTCTACATCTACATCTATACTCTGCAATTCACAATTAGAGTGGGTGGCAGAGGGTGCTATGCACCAATACTAATTCAGTGCATTCCAATCTCGAATAGAACGAAGAAAGAAAGAATACGTAAATTTATCAGTACGGCATCTTATTTCTCGATTCTTGTCCCACCTGTCATTGCCACCTAAATAGGTTGGCGGAAGAAGTATTTCGTTGCACTCCTAAATTAAATATTTTCGCATATTCTCCAACAAAATCAAACGAAAACGACGTCGTCTGTCCGCCAAACAATCCCAGCCCAACCCACGTATCAGTTCTGTGACACTTACATAAGGACTGTAACTAGCGGTCACGAATAGAGCGGCTCTCCTCTGTACTTTCTCTAACATATCAATCAATCCCTTACGATACGGATCCTAAATTGAACAACAGTATTCCAAATGCGAACGAATTAGTGTTTTGTACGCTTTTTCCTTTGTTTGAGCATTACAACTTCTCAAAATACGACCTATAAAACGTAGTTTAGAATTAGCTTTGCCTACGATGGAAGTTATGTGCAAGTCCCATTTCATGTTGCTTTGTACTGTTACGCCTAGATACTTTAGGGAGTCTACCGTGTCAACAACTGAATTGTTAACTTTGTACTCGTGAGAAAACTGGGTCTTTTTATTACTTATTTGCATTGCCTTGCACTTTTTACAGTTAAGTGTAAGCTGCCATTTACGGCACCATTCCGAAATAACATCCAAATCGCGCTGAATTTCTAAGCAATCGTCAGAGCACCTCACTTCCCTGCATCATCAGCAAAAAATCGCATCCTGCAATTAACGTTGTCACCGAGATCATTTATAAAAATTAAGAACAGAAGTGGCCCTGTTACAATTCCTTGAGGATCCCCCGAAGTAACATCTAGCTTTGAAGAGGCTTCCCCGTCAACAACGACATACTGCGACCGACCAGTTAGAAAATCACGTATCCATTCGCAAATCTGATCAGATATACCATACGCTCGAATCTTTGCCAAAAGCCGGTTGTGTGGTACAGAGTCAAAAGCTTTCTGGAAATCCAAGAAAATAGCATCAACTTGTGATCCAGCATCGATAACCTTCATTATGTCATGCGAAAATAGAGCCAGTTGCGTTTCACATGATCGGTTCTTCCGAAATCCGTGTTGGTTCGCTGTAAGTAACTCGTTTCCATCTAGAAACTTCATAACGTTAAAGCATATGACATGCTCCAGAATTCTACTGCAAACAGATGTTAGAGATATGGGTCTATAATTCCTAGGATCTCTCCAATCAGTACAAATTATAATATTTTCATCTTTCAACTCATATCGAAATTAGGAAATCTTAAATCAATCTGTGCTCTGTTAAATACTTCCAAGATGAATTTTCTATAAATAGAGGTCAGTATGTTTTCAGAATTTTTCTGTCGTCTTTCGACTGGTTTGATGCAATCCTCCATCCCTTCCTAACCTGTGCTAACCTTGTCATCACTACATACGCCTTACAACCCACGTCCTCAATTATCTCTGCTTCATATATTCTAATCTCTGTCTTCCTCTATAGTTTATAATGATTTAATATAAGGATTTATGTTGCTTCATTAATAACACTTGAGTGCCGAACTCAAGAACTGCATTTATTGCACATTTTATTCAATCACAATGCATAGAATGCCGGCACCAGACTTGATCATTGTCGTATCGGACTATCCTTAATGTTCAAGACAGCAGATTAGCACATGTAACTACAGATTCGTCAGCACACATGTTTAACATTCCTATTCAGTGTAGTCTAGAATATGGACGGCACATAACCAGATACTCATACTCGACGAACATTTTCGCACAACCACCTGAATCACGAACAAATGTCCACTCGACCCTTCACTAGTATATCCGCCGCCTCTCGTCTCTCGGCCAATCACGACACGTGACTGTTCTGGCCAACCAGTGCCTTTCTCTCTGCCTCGCCTTTCAGCGTTATTCCACTTTCTTTTAGATGATGCACTCCTCATCTATTTGGGTGTGCAACGCTATCGTTACAAGTTCTTACCTTCGTCTGTTCCCCCCACCAGCAAATTAACCAATTAGGTTACGTAGCTTTCCGTTCATATCATTTTTCACAAATAAAATGAGGTACAAACACACAACAGCATGTTAATATTTATTTCCTTCATTTAATTATCTCCGTATGTAATTTACAACAGTCTGATAAGAGAAAACGGTACAAAATGTGTTTTTGAACCAAAAGGGGAAAAAGCTAAGAGGAGAGGGGGGGGGGGGGGGGGGTGCGGTAGTAGCAAAAGCAACGTCGGGCTACCTGGGTGGGGGTGTTTCACAGGAGGCCAAAATGGAGCTACGTGGTTTATGGACGCTCCCTAACGTGAGATTGACCTTGTAATTTTGAAGACTTTTTTTTTTTAGTTCTACTGCTCTTTCGAGGGCGGAAATCTGAAATAAAATGATGACGTAAGATTTTCATCGGCTTCCCTTCCCTTAAATGAAATTTAGTAAGGGGGCGTCCATTTGAGGTGAAATAGGGGGGAGGGATCCGGCGAAACCTCACCAAATCTCACGAAAAAGAGGGGTAGACGGAAATCTCACGTGATCTTTTGAAATTCTTGAAGGACACTAGAGCCGAAAAAGGTCATCAAACGACGCAGATGTAGACTTTAGGGAAGTATAAGGTACAGAAATAACGCTGATATCGCCTTTGTGGAGGGTATAACTACCTTCAAAAGCAGGAAAGCTAAAAAAAAGGTCTCATTCTACGAAATCGATCAGCAGGAGGGGAGGGATCTCGTCAAAATCTCAAGTCATCTTACGGGTGGGGAGGGTCACACCGATCTCACCAAATCTCGCAAGAGGGGGGGGGGGGAGGGATTCTAGAATTATTGAAAAGTACCTCACGTAATTAATGGACGCCCCTTACTACAAAATGAGTCAAAGAAACAAAAGAATTCCCAGAAAGCTCAGTCAAATTCTAACAAGTGGCACTGTCATGAAACAAAAGTAACAAGTTTCCGTATCGTGGAGGTAAATTGGCTGAAACATGGTGCTCGACACTTCTCCTGCGAAATAGTTCCGAGATCTAGAAAGGAAGTGCTGCTCTCCACCTTCTCCAGTTTAACCACATACACCTAGACACGAGTAACTTACTTCACCTTACTTTTAACAATATCAATAACACCGAGAAAAGTTTCAATAAAACTGCGATTCACCGCATACACCTAATATACCTGGACGTGAGTACTTTACTTCACCTTACTTTTAACAATATCAATAACTCCCAGAAAACATTTAATAAAACCGTGAGTTGCTTAACAAAAATCTCACCTGATAGGAAACTTAAACTCGGTTCCAGTTTTTAAAGTCCTGACAAACGGGTACCATGTATATTGTCAACCACAACGTAGTAATTAAATGTACGGATATAACGGGGCTGGGGTCGTTGACATTCGATGTTAATTACTGGAGAATGCACTGCAGGAAATCTGGAGAAGACATCTGAGCTGTCAGTCTCGTTAATAATGAGGGGAGAAGTCTGCTGCCGTAATTGAGCCGTCAGACAGGAAGACAGAAGGACGCTAAGAAATTGAAACGTAAGAGCGGTACTTGTTCGTACGTGATCGAAGATAAATGTATTCTAATATTTTCTTAGCCGTACCCACCCAGTATTGAATAATGCCGATGCAAATTCGGATTATAAGCTGCTGGAACACACGTTAAATCCTTGATTCCCACTTACAGAGAATTTGTTTCTTAAGTGAAAAGATACATTCCTGGAGATTTTATTTAATACTAGCGAAGTTACCGGCATTGCCCGGTATAGTTGGCGTATATTTACGCTATTTTTATTCCTGCAATGAGACAAATTTGTACAAAGATTCATAAAATTCGCACCAACTTTTATCGGAATTAAAGAAAACCTAGATTCACACGCCCCCTAGCAAGAAACGGGTGGGTTGAAGTTTATTTGCACGTACACTATTTTCATTCGACCGAAATGATTCATGTGTATCAAGCTTCATTGATTTGGTTAAGAAATTGCATTACTACAACGTTAGATTATATTAGAAACTCACATCTGACTCAATTGATTCAATTGCGAAGTGAATTGATATCCTTTTTGCTCGAAACGCCAGATAGTTTAACTCTACGGATTCAGCCTTTTATACAAATATCAAAAGTGAATCCAGAATAATATTATCGTAAATAAAGAATTTTATTCTAAGAGAAGACTAATGCCGTTGGCCAGAGACAATGTAGTTGTACGCCTACTGTCAGAGATCGTGGTTAAAGAAAATCTGTGTTGTTTTTATGGTTATCTATGGCGTTTAAAAATTGAATATCCCGAATTAAAGGAAAGAATACTTCAAGGTTTGTTTAATATGCAAGGTAGTTATTATTGTAGAGTTATCTTATTGCTTTCATTAAAGGCTATGGTCAGACACATTGTAATTGTGTGTTTAGTGCGAAGCACGCTGCATCTAGCGGTTACATGAGCGGTATTCATCAACATACGTTCAGAATTTCATTTAATGTTCCGGCGTTATGTAACGTAGAAGCATAAAACATGCTAAACAACTGAATTGATATTTTAAGCTTTAAAACGGTGAAAACACCATCGAAATCTTCTCAATAGATTTAGAGTTTTTTTTTTTACTATTTCATTCCACCCAGCTGAAGGCTGGGAGGCGGGCTGCTGGAGAGTCACGAAGACTCTTTTCAGTTAGTCTACTCTATGAGGAGGGAAGGGGATGGAAGGTCGGCCGTGGCATTGTAGGGAACCATCCCGGCAATCGCCTAGAGTGGCTGAGGAAAACCACGGAAAACCTCAGCCACGATGGCCGAACGAGGTTTGAACCTCGTCCTCCCGAATGATAGGTAGGAGGCCGAAAACGGCCTCCTCCCATCTCTGTGAGATTTCGAGTTTTTCTGGCAAAAATATACCCGGTTTTCGTTTTATAGATATAGATATAGATGTTCTGCAGGTCAGTTAGCATTTTTCCCCCCCTGAACGTATGCTGCCAATGGATTCGAGACCAATTAGATAAGATTTTAATTTGTCAATCAAAAGAGGTTACGTGATTACGAATATTAGGGAACAAACATCGGCCCTTTGTTTACTAAGAGAATTTCCCAGACTGCAGTAACATGCAACTGAAAACGAAATGGAAAGAAAACTGAATACGACAGTTAGAGAACTTGTCACCATCGCCTTGATTTAGGGGCAATTACACATTAGCAAACAATAAAGCACCTGGAAGACATGGTCGGATGTCAATGTAACTTCGTCCACCGTCGCCAGATATGTAAATGATTAGAGATGCAATTCTCCAGAATACATAAGAGATGTTGAGTGATCTCTGTGAACGATACGGAGATGCCGCATAACTCGTGTGAGACAACGTTATGAACACCTGATAGAGTTGGGCAGGGGCATCGTTGTGAGTCTCCATTTGGCCGGCTGGTTAAATCATGCAATACCCAGATTTGGTGGCATTGCTATGTGGCCCGATGTTGGGATCGTGAGGACAGGCATACTCGTCGTCAAGGTTCCGGTTGACTATGTCTGACCACCCTAGCCGAATCAGTAGATGCATTCATTTCAAATGGGGTGCAACGTCATACTGATAGATGGGTTCATACTGCCAGGCGCCATGCTCTTAGTGAATTTGACTCTAGTTTGTAATCACTGAAATAACATCACATACTCTCTCTCAACCCATGGAGTTTCATTTTGTTTAATCCTTTCACTTTTTTTTTTTTTGCTGGGCACTACAGATTTCCGTCAGAATTATAGTTTGTAAGAGGACTATCTGAATCGTTTTTTCGATTATCCATGCAGGGTAATGGTATGCTAAGCTCTTTTTATTCATTACTTCAGGTTACACAGTAACCATAGAATAACTTGATGACATTAAACAGACGGTTGTTTCAATATATCTGAAACTCGTAGATAAACTACTCATCACGTTTTTACTCATATACGCATGGTCTCCAAAGTGGTCGATACCGACCCCTTGGGGTCGATTAATACTAAAGAGGATCAATTAAACTGTACAGGAAAAAATAGGAATGTTGTACTAAAAGTCAGGTCAATAAATAAAAGTAAAGCTCATCCTCTTAATTCTCGTCTGTTTTAGAAGTTATGTGAAGTAAATGATGAAACTTTCAACCAATTACTTTTGCTCACTGAGGTAAGGTGGTTGTCAAGAGGTGATAGTTGCAGTATTGAGAATTGAAGACTGCTTTAGGAAGGTGGATCCATCGCTCTGTGCCAAGTTAAAACAGTACAACAAACATATGCTCTTTTTGGCAGGTCTTTATTAGAAATTTATTCCATCTATCCATAGTTTTCCTATTTTTTGAGATTATAATAATAGTAAAAGGTATCTCGTTTTTCTTTTAATTTTATTGGATGGATTTTATAAATTATTTCGTTTAGTTGTTATGCAGGCCTCCTTATTGCTTAGCATCAGAAATGCCAAATATGATTTAATGTTTTTATTAAATACTTGTGGGGGTATAAAAGAAGGCAAATATAGTATCAAGGGGTCGACGGGATAAAAAGTTAGGGGACCCCACATTAGACAATCGTCTCGAAATATTTACTAAGCAACAGCAAATGTTCTATAACTTACGATGAGACTTTATCACATAAAAAATGCCACCACGTTGAAACGAATACAAGGCTGTTACGTACTGGAAATGATTTCACCTGCTATGGTACGCAAGAAGCCTTCTACAGTCTGCTGTTCTGAAAACTCCATTGTCACGTCTTGTATTTGTTAGCGCGCTAATAACCCCGATGTTGACGCGCCCTAAAGCACAAATAATAACAACAACAACATCTGAAAACTCAATAGGTATGCTAGCCAGTCCAGAGGAAGCCGTTTTCATTTCTATCTCAATAAAGTTATCAATCACTGAGAGTCAAACTTATGAGTTCCACAACGTGATAGGATATTGAGAAATTACTGACTGTCATGAACAAAATACTGAAGGAAGATTTTGTACTAAATATAAACCAGAGAAAGACAAAAGTGATGCAATTTGCAGAAATGATACCAATCACAGTAGATTAAATATAAAAATAGGGTCGAATGCGATAGAACA
The DNA here is from genome assembly GCA_031002005.1 of Vandiemenella viatica. Lineage (NCBI taxonomy): Eukaryota > Metazoa > Arthropoda > Insecta > Orthoptera > Morabidae > Vandiemenella > Vandiemenella viatica. The sequence continues at coordinate 265,111,353 of JARYHS010011408.1, read as the reverse complement.
AGTTAGTGAATTTTGCTACTTAGGAAGAAAAGCTACAACCGATGGCCGAAGTAGGAATGATGTTAAAACCAGAATAGCACTCGCAAAAGAGCCTTAATGAAAAAGATTTAGATTCAAATATTAATCCATGACACGGAAAGAAATTTTTAAAACCCTGTGTGTGAAGCACAGCACTTTATGGCAGCGAGACATGGATACCAGAAAGAAGGAAAATTGAAGCATTTGAAATGTTATGCAGTAGAAGGATGCTGAAAATTAGATGGACAGATAAAGTACGGAATGAACGGTTTTGGAAATGATGGGTGAGGAAAGAAGTTTGTGGAAGAAGCTTACAGAAAGAAGAGACAGGCTGGTGGGTCATATTTTAAGACTTGCAGGATTGGTTAACTTGTTAGTGGAGGGAACAGTCCAAGGTAAAAACTGCAGAGGCAGACAGAAATTTGAATATATGAAACAGATAATTGAGGACGTGGGCTGTAAGTGGTATGTTGAGATGAAGAGGTTAACGGAAGAACAAAAAAGTCATCAAGTTTTATAACTCTCTACAAATTACAAATATTAATCAAAAATGTTTTTAATTTATCTCAATTGTTTTTTTACTTGTTGCTTTACGCCTCGTCGACGGCAAAGGTCATTAGAGGCGGGATGGGACTGGCGACAAGGGACGGGAAGGAATTCGGCCATGGCCTTTTTGAAGGAAGCATCCCTGCATTCGCCTAGAGTTATTTTGCGGAAACCATGGAAAACCCAAATCTGGATGCCCGGACGGGGATTCGAACCCGCGTCCTCCCGACTGCGAGGCTAGAACGTTAACCGTTTAACCACCACACTTGGTCTCTGAAAAATTAAGGAAATTATTTGTAAGTGTGTATTTGCAATTTTAATTCAGTGAGCCAGGCTTAAAAAGCTGGAAAATGCGTACAAATACTTACTGACGCCACTATTAACCTATTATAATTGCCAAAAAGTTTTTAAAATACAGTTAACATAATACGAAAACAGGTTCAGATGACGATAAAGGATGACAGAGTTCGAGAGTTTCGCAAACGGGAAATACAGAATAAAAGGAAAACAGTTTTAATAGAAGAACTAAATAACAAAAATAGCTGAATCAAAAGAAAAAACAGGCGTGAAGTTATTTCCCGGAGTCGAAGAGAAGACGAAATAAGGAGAAAGTCACTGTGGCATTAAAGAGCTGTCGAAGTTTTCATGGACGTCTCTTACTCTAATATGGCCTAACATTTCGTAAATCTCATGTGCTGCTGAGCAACCGTGTGTTTTTCCCACTGCGTTTTGTAATTGTGATTAATTCTGTCCGGGAAAGCGGAAGGCGCACGCAGGGGCGGGCCATTAGTCAACGCCACAGTCTGCAATTAATCGCCGGCAGCCGGCTTATTGATAAACGCACCCGCGACGTGATTGTTCCCGCGTACTTTAGGACCGCAGATTGCACAGTGGAACCCGCAATTTGGCGGCACCGCGTGATTTATCAGCGGGGGTATCGGCCGCTCCCACGTCGCTATGGCTCCGCCCAGACACTCGCTCGTTACGACGGTGGCCAAGCTAGAGCTGCTGGCACGCAGTTGCAAATTAGCGCACTGGAATTCAACGGGAAAGGCGAATTCTACTTCTGGTTTCCCACGACTTTCTCCAGCGCCCGACGCTGCAGTCGGTCCAGATTTACGACTGTGACATCACAGCTCTCACTGGGGGGTGCACAGTGGCGGCTTATCTTAGTTAGGCACGTGTGTCAATTAATTAAACACGAAGGAATTATTTGCGACCTTTAAAGGGACCGTGCACAAACTACGTGGCTCGGTCTAGGGGGGGGGGGGAGGGGTTAGCTGGAAGGCTACGCTGGGCTATATGGGGGGAGGGGGGTGGTTACGAGCCAGACCACGTAGCTTTCCTTTCATATCATTTTTCACAATTAAAATGAGGAACTAAACTCACAACAGCATGTGAATATTTATTTCCCTTAGTTAATTATCTCCGTATGTAATTTATAATAGTCTGACAAGAGAAAACAGTATAAAATGCCTTCTGGAATCAAAAGGGAATAAAGCTACGTGCTACGTGGGGGGGGGGGGGAGGTGTTAGAGGCAAAAGCCACGTAGGGCTACGTGGGGTGGGGGGGGGGGGTCCACAGGAGGCCGCCAAAATGGAGCTACGTGGTTTATGCACGCTCCCAAAGCATTGAGTACAGGTTACTACCATCAAGGGTACAGAAGGGCTCTTCTCCACGTACCGAAATGATCCGCGCGTCTATCAATTACCTGACGTGAAATAGAAGGGGGGGGGGGGGAATCAAGTGAAATCTCATGAAACCTCACCAAGGAGGAGAGGGGGGTCAACGGAAATCTCAGGTGAGGTTTTGAAATTCTTGAAGGATGGTAGAGCTAAAAAAAAAAAAAAAGAAATTCTACAAATGACCCTAATGTCAACTTCAGGGGGGTATATGATCTACAAATGACGCGGAAACCGACCTTAGGGGAGGGGGTTAAAATAGTACGAGGTCGATTAGCAGGGGGGCATCCGTCAAAATTTCACGTCATTTCAGAAGGGGGGGGGGGAGGTCCCTGGTCTGGCCAGATCTCACCAAATTTCACAAGAGGGGAGGGGGGGAGGGGTTCGGAATACCGGAAAATACCTCACGTAATTAATGGACGCCCCCATAGCAGTGGAGAGAAGGAGAGGGTGAAAGTCGCCATATTGGTTGGCCCAAAGAACACGGCAACTGTATAAAAAACAGTGTGGAACGGAGAATTTCTTCCAGTTATTAATTTTCACATTATCAATAAAGAAGTCATATATGGTATTATCTAGAAATATTAAGATTTAAGAAAAAAAGCTGCTAAGATATGTTTGAAAGGAATTGTGTTCGCCGAAACAGAACTCTTTTTCCCTAGTCACAAAAAATGGTCATATTGTCATTTTGGAACGGTGAATAAATCCCTAGTAGTCTCACGGGTTCAATAAAAACTATACATTCAAGACATTTTCTTCTATATGAATATTCAGATGGAGACTAATCTGGTGTGCTTCGTACTAACGGTGGCAGTCAATTAGTGTAGAACTCGTCAGATAAGAGCACTATCACCTCTTTTTGAATATTTGAAATAATAAAAAGATTTCGACTCCTTAAATGACTGTGAATTTTTCAAATATTAACAAAATCATTTATTTGGAAACAACATTTTCAAAATTCGTTCGGAATAAGGTAACGAATAAATTTTTTAGAACAACGTCATCCTATTGAGAGGTATAAATAAATGTTTTTAACAGGCATTGTAAAGTTATAATGATAGGCCCTACTCTTGATAATTGCATATACCGTATTAAACTCTTCAAGAAAAGTAATTGCAACGTGATTTACTTAGGAAACAACCTGGAATATCATTTCATATCTCACCTGTTTGTGCAACCGTATGTAACACAAGCTGGTATTATATTAAAAAAAATTTAAATATTCGAAAATAAAATATTCAGAGCAATAAACACACTATAAATTGCGCGATGTTTTGCCGACGTAACATGGCTGCCAAGCATGCGCTGTATGATCCAAGTGTTAACGAAGGGGCGCGATGGCTCGGGTAATGAAACTGTGATTCAGTGCGCACAAAGCGTCTTGAGAGACTGTCCTTCGCGCATTTGTCTCGTAAATTGAGGAAAAATATCATTTCATATGAAATACAGTACGGCGGACAATTTAAGACCATTTCAGGACCGGTAAAAGTAAATTTCTAAAAGTTGTGACACTTTAAAACTGAAAATTTTAGAATTGTAAGTAAGTGGAGAACCAACGCAGCTCAGGCAGAACTGAAGTAAACTCGCTTGGAAATGCGGAGAGGTTGATAGAGGAAGAATTCCGGGCACAAGAAAACCAAGCGGAGCCACGGCGTCAGGGGAACCATAAGGTGCGGGAGGGAGTTAAGGCAACGTAACTGCCCAGAGGAACACAATACCATCACAGTCGATCAGTCTGGTCTTTTTTTATTTCTATTAACCAATCCTGTTGTAACAGCTAAGTTCTATGTAAAAATTTCTCTAGTGAACCTAAATAATGGTTAGGATTCCACGTTAAAGTGTAGATCCCTTCTAGGACTAACAACTCTAGTTGTAATACAATGTGTACACAACAACAGAAAAAATTTCAAGCTAACCAAAGGCTTAAAGTGGTCCTAGTTGGCCCAAACGAACATATACAGGGTAGGGCATTTAATATGTTTTCTGGAAATATTTCGGAAAGAAAGCATTTTAACAAACAATAACCTATATAAAAAATAATCGTACAGTAGGGGCTACAATTATGTGATATTGGTTTTTTCACAGGTGGCGCTGTTGTCGTTACAACAAGGTCAACTTAATTCTTTTAAATGGGAACCCCTATTTTTTTTGAAGATTCCGATTCCTCATGAAAAAATAAAAATAGTTTGCTTAACTCACTTTTCTGTTAGCCTCACAGATGGAGCTGTAATCGCGAAAAATGAATATTCGCGTTTTTTGTGTATAATTTTAATTATTGTTCAAATTATTACATGTAATTTTCATTCTGTAAACATGGAAGTTAATTTTAAACGATAATGACGAAATTGATTTTTTAAATGCTTTTTCTTACTTATTTGCAGCCATGTCTACAGCAGGTGCTCAAAAGGGTGACCATTTACTTCCAGACATTTTCCGTCCCTTTGCAGAAATGATGCCTGAACAGCTCGAAGTGTGTCAAAAATGTCTGGAAGTAAATGGTCACCTTTTTGAGCACCTGCTGTAGACATGGCTGCAAATAAGTAAGAAAAAGCATTTAAAAAATCAATTTCGTCATTATCCTTTAAAATTACCTTCCATGTTTACAGAATGAAAATTACATGTAATTATTTAAACAATAATTAAAATTATACACAAAAAACGCGAATATTCTTTTTTCGCTATTACAGCGCCATTTGTGAGGCTAACAGAAAAGTGAGTTAAGCAAACTATTTTTATTTTTTCATGAGGAATCGGAATCTTCAAAAAAAATAGGGGTACCCATTTAAAAGAATTAAGTTGACCTTGTTGTAACGACAACAGCGCCACCTGTGAAAAAACCAATATCACATAATTGTAGCCCCCTACTGTACGATTATTTTTTATATAGGTTATTGTTTGTTAAAATGCTTTCTTTCCGAAATATTTCCAGAAAACATATTAAATGCCCCACCCTGTATACAAAATGTTCAACTGTCAAGCACCTTGCAGTTGTTTTTTATGTTCGTAAAAAATGTTAAGTAATAAACAATATGTTTACTTCTGTAAACATGTTCTGGAAGAGTTGTCTTCACGTTAGCACTTGTGCTAATGGCTCAGACGACTACGTAACCCCGTAGCTTTTTCTTTCCAGCAGCGTAATAGAAAAAAAAAAATCATCTGGTGGCTCAGTGGTTAAGGCACCTGACTATAGATCGAAAATTCCCCGATTCGAATCCCTGTCTCGTCAGCGATTTTCATAGGCCCTTGACCCAACCCTCACCTCTGGCACAGCTTGCTGTGAAATATGAAGTATGCCAGACCTAATCCGTGGTTTGGATTCCACGACAAAATATAAGTACCCTATAAATGGTAGGATACCGAGTAAGGTTAGCGCGGGTACGATAGGGATAGATAGCGCAATCTCTAGGGGAGCGTCCATAAACTACGAGACTCGGTCTGGGAATGGTTGGGTAGAAAGCTACGGTGGGCTACAGGGAAGGGGAGAGGGGTTCGGAGCCAAGCCACAGAGCTTTCCATTCATATTATCTGTCACAGTTAAAAGTATGTACAGAACACACAACAGCCTGTGAATTTCCGTAATTTAGGTTTGATTAGCGTTTTCTGAATAAAGGACGCACTTGTAAAATTACCATGACTGAACTGATTTCATATAGTTTAACGACTTAAAATATGATAGAAATTTTATGAATTTGCCTCGCTAATTCCGAGTGAGAGGCAGCCGTTGGAAAAACCTTTAGGCACGATAGCGTACCCACACTATGAAAGTCTAAACATCGGTGCCTTGGCCTCAAAGTAAGTGGAAAGGACATTGACCTGGAGCCCTTTTCCCTGAATGACACATTGATGTCTGTCAGGCATAAGATAAATTATACCTGTTAACTAATTGGCGTTATTTCCTTTCTAATAAATGACATTTGCATTTGTCAAAGTACGTTGCATTCTCGGAGGTTTTCTGATCAGCTGTAAGAAGGGATGAGCGTAACATCTTTATAGTTTGATTACAACTGAGCAGTTGCTTACAAAAAGAGTAGCCATTATTTTGTCGTTTTAAAAACGGTATAAAATGTGTTGTTGTATTTGAAGGAATATATAACACACTGGTTCATATGATGAAGTAAAATAAAATTTCGTTTACAGAGAGTGAGGGAAAGATAGTGAATGTGAAAAAAGTATTATCTAACTGATACGGAAATTTATTGATGTGGTGAAAAGTTTGTCTTGGAGGCTTAGCTAATTGTGCAGTTACGTCTTGACAGGTGTCAAGAAGGGAAAAGAGAGGAATAATAGTTTATTTTTGTGTGAAGTCGATATTAGATTTTACTTATTTTGTAGAAGTTTCCAAAGTATTTGAGACATTGCCTGTTGCGGGCTGAATTCAATGTCACGAGATAAACCAAGATATAGCGAGTGACAGGTGGATCATTGCGACCGTGAGTGTGGGATATTTTTGCTCTAGTAGGGATCAAATCTAGTTCAATAAAGAGTTTTGCATAAACTAATACAGTATTCGTGTAACATGTTTAAAGCATTAGAATTATTTAGTGGGAAGCAGTTGCAATTTTTTGTTGTTGTTTTTAGAAATTTTGTGGTAGTTATGATAAAAAAAATATTTATTTGTTTCTGTGTGTTAGCGATTCTAAAACTGATTGAAAAATGTCCATATGAAGCAAACAGCTGTTTCATTAAACAGTTACGACAAGCACGCAGAAAACCAATATGTAAATAACTAGTCTGTGACATATATGCCACATGTAACCAGCCCACACTGATCTATAGTTTTTTGTAATTATAGTTTCTATTTGAAAGTATATTATAAATTTTATTTTTTCTTGCATGATTCAAACAGTAATACTGAAGCCTTGTTTCGGAACAGAATCCATTGTTTGTCAATAGGCTCGCCAGCCAGCCAGCCGCGCAGCGCAATACTCACGTAATATAGTTACATTGCATTCAGGGCAGTCCGTTTAGTGCCACCGAACAGTGTAGTCATGGTTAAGGTTTATAGGGAATGAGGCAGCAGCCTCGACTGTGTGATTGAGGGTTATCAAAGCTGTATACAGAATTTTGATAGAATCTAAAGAACATGGTGAAGGAGTTGTGATTTAATTTGTTTTTCCAACAAGAACGTAATGAATGAAGTTATGGTATATCGTATTATTATTGGTTGAATAATAATATCTCTCACTGAAGTATCTAAGAGAAATGAACAGTACTGATAAAAGATAAAAGAAGTAATTAAAGTAATTTTTGTTTCGAGAGAAGTGATAGGAAAAGGCAACCTACTCGAGTGCTCGAAATAGTTAGTGCCAACTGTTGGTAGCGAGGGTAAGGAGCTCGCAACTCAAATACTACAAATAAATGGCTACTAGGGATAATAATCTTAATTAATGAATAAATCTTATAGCCGTTTTATCTATCCTGTAGGTAATATTGGCTAATACGCAATATCTTCTTTTCACGGCAATAGAATTTTTGAATCAGAAACCTGGAAGTAGACTAGTTTCTGTCATAAGGAACGAGTTTCCCCCTTTATGTTTAGTTGATATTATTACAAATTTAGATTTTTTTTTAGGAAGGTTTAAATCGCTGAATCAGGTGCAAACTACAATTTCGTAAATCTTCACAAACCATATTAGGGTACGGCTAGACTGCAACCGACATCGGCCGATTGTTCACTCTGCCGATATCGGCGAAGCAAACAAGAGTATGCAACAATATGGGTTCCCGCTATGCTACGACCGACCTACTCGGCCGACTTCCGTCGCCGACCAAATAATTTTGTTTCATTCGGCCGAACGCACTTGTCTCCCGTCATGTGTGCATTCGTATTTAGCCCAACCGCCGCATCGAAATGGAAGAGTAGAAATGTATTTTCACGTATAAACGCATATTATGACTTGTTTTGATATTTCAGTAAATTACATAAATTATCTGCTAAAACATGTTCTTTTATTCATATCGCACCTCATAAATTTTCGATTTCAGTTAGCAGCAGACCAGTATAGATTGATGATTTATGCACACAGATAAAAATTTAAAAATATAGTTTTGAAATTATGAATTGAAACGGCTATAGTTGCAACCCGTAGTATAGTGTATTGTTCTTTATTTTCCGTAGGCGTACTTAATAATTTACGAAAGTAATAAAGTACGTTAAAATAGTGTTTTTTTTCTGACTCACGTTATCACCTCACTGTTTGGTCTCTAAGAACAAAAACAGTCTCAAAATGCATTCTTAACAATCCATAACTAAGTCTTTGGGACAATATACAGGATTAAGAGATTTTCGCGTTTCTGAACCTGCGTTAAATGAAATACTTCACTGTCACAGCAAGTCTTTCTTCTGGATAAATACATTCGAATATTTTTCTACAGCAGGTCGGATTTATTCCAAAATATAAAAAAAAAGTCTCCGGTTTCGTTCTAAAGTATTCCGAAAATTTAATTGGTTGTTCCAATACTTTCGAGAACAATGTAGGAAATTCTCCTACAGCCTCTCTCTATTGTTTACCCATTCACTTTTTCCATGACTAAACATTATATTAAATCTCAACAGAGACTTCTCACTAAACATTTCAATAACGTCAATTTCTTCCATCTTGCAACGCGATCTGTTGGAACTAAATAACAATAGGTCGAAGCCTGCGGGAAGAGCGAACAATCAGCCGAAGTTGGTTACAGTGTAGCCATACGCTTAGACTTGAATTAGGCGCTGAACGAGTGTCTAACCCGATCCCACGCGAAGTGACACGTGGTTAAGTCCTCAAAACTGTTTGAGAGAAGTGTTGAATACAAATCCTGGAAGCATTATATAAGAATTAGCTGCAGACAGCGCATCTGTGCTGGAGCGTCGGATCTTCCCATTGGGAGGACTTAGCTCCTGCGGAGCGGGCAAAGCCGTTGAAATACTGCCGCTTCTCTCTCGCGAACAGGTCTCGCCATTAAGGTGCAGCCGGATAATCGCGCGGATTGCTTACAAGCAAACAAATTATCCCGCTTACGGCACGGCTGGGAGCGTCTGCTTTGTGGGCGTTAACAGCACAGATGAATGTCTCGTTGGACACTCGGCAAGGGTCAAGTACCCTAACGGTGCGCCTGACCTGTCTTAAACTTCAGAATTATGAGTCAATTACAAGTCCGGGCTTCATGGACGTACAGGTGGATACCGCTGCTCAGTTCATTTAAATAACATTACCATTGCCATTTGAGAGAGCTGTTAAGTTATAAGCGCTACCATTTGCCGGAAGCTACACTCCCGTGGATATAGGCTGTGGACGAAAGTGCACACGGTTAATATTTGGATTTTTGAGCGGCAATATTAGCGGAAGTTGTTACGTTGAACACTGTAAGAGAAATATATGACATTATATTTTTTATTGAATTTAGTATTTATTAAAAGGGAAAAGATTACCTTGTTAATTTTTTTTTTAGTTATTATGAAAAATGTTATGAAGTAACATTTGTGATTAGTAGAATAACAGCTATGTGCAGTGATCTGTGGAGTTTTTCAGAGACGTTATTAAGAAGTTATGATTTTTGTTCGGCGAGAAAAAAAATCAAGAATTGAAGACGAGCAAGTTACGAGATAACTTAAAGTATTTTGTGGTTATACGATTGTGATTGTATGAAGTATAACGGTTGTTATTAAAAAGAGCAGTACTTTGAATAAAATAAATTTATTTCCTGAAGGTAACGAAGAATTAAAGAATTAAACCAATAATTACAAAACCTTATATTTTGACGACCAAGGCGCAGGCAATAATCAGCGAACCGTTTGGTTCTGTCCGGATACGAACATTTGAATACTTTATAACATCTACCTGGACACGTATTCCGGTCTCTTTCAAAGGAAAATTTTCCCACCGTATTTTCGTCTGAGGTCATGTCCTCATGGCCCTTTTTCCCCTACGTCTTAGTATTGCTAATGGCTTGCTAAACATCTGCTCAAATCTTATGTTTTGTAGGCATAAAAAAACACAATTTCGTGAAGTGGTCATAAGGTGGTATTGAATGTTGATCATTTTGATTCAAAAAAGTTCCCTTTTGAGTTTCGAGCAGCTATACGATGTCTGTGACAACCAAAGATTAATGTTAACAGTGCCGGTAGGAGACTCTTTGGAAGATTCAACACGGAGATTACGCGCATTGTATCGCAGGATGGAGCAGACAGCGGAACGATCAAGACGGAAAGTTTCAAGATGAAAGAGACCTGTTAATTTTTCATTTGAATCTATCAAAGGAATTGTCGCCTATTCATTGTTTCACCGTCTTTCATCCACTTGCCGTAGGAGCTAACTACAGTAGCACGAGAATAGTCTACCAGTATCGCCATTTCCGAGATGCTCATTACCAGATACTCGTCCGTAACAATCTACCCTTTGTTAAAGTTATTTTTGTCAGTGGTGTAACATTTTCTCTGTTACTTAAACATTTAATTAAATTTACTGTTAATTGAAAATTGCGATATTTACTCAAGTATTGATTTTTGTCTTTAGTATGTGATAAAACTACCTGGTAATAATTTGACAAGCAATTTATATTTATTAAAAAGAAAGGAACATCGTGAGAAAAAAATCTAATTACAATAACAGAACATTTCTTCCGGCATGGCTAATAATATAAACTCCGAATAGACAAAATTATTGGGCGCTGTCCTTATTGTTACAAAAACCAAACTTGTTAAAAATATATAATGCGGAGACACTTGAAACTCTTTACAAGGCGCTTCGGGTATTCCAGAGGTCACATGCTGCTGCAATTACTTTTACATTACCATGTCGATGTTGTGTTCAAGGCACTGGTTGACATGATGGCTTCGTTGCACTCAGGTGTGTTCATATTCACTGCTCACAAAAAGAAGAAAAAGAAAAAAAAACCAACTGATTCACCACTTCGAATCTGATTAAGCCAGGTCACAACATGGCTTCCTTCCTCTCCACCAGCAGCAGACCGTCCCTCTCGTCTTCCTCCCGTCTTAGTCTCGTCTTAGTCTGCACCCACGTGACCAGGATCTTTTTCGCGGCAATCCCGCTCCGCCAATCCGATTCCTCCAGCCGATCCACCCCGTTGGTGGTGACGAAAACATGTAACAAAATTGCAGTGTGAGCCCAATAGATGGCAGAAACTGTCCATTTCAGTCACACTCACACAGTCACACTTTGAATCGTCCGTGAGCGCCCTCTGCTATGTCAAACAACCCGGGTGCACATATTTGGAAGTGTGCCACATGTAGTGTATACTCCATAACACTACAGTGGATTTCTCCATTTGGCACACGTATCGTCGCTGGAACGACTCCCCACGCGTCTCTGCTCCGCTTAGAGACTTTCCTCCCCGCATTAGGGGGCGCCCAGTGATGTGAAATAGGGAAAGGGGGCTCCGGCGAAATCTCACCAAAACTCACCAAGGGACCGGAGGGGAGAGGGGGGTCGACGGAAATCTCAGGAGAACTTTCGAAATTCTTGAGGGACAGTTGACCTAAAAAGAAAGGTCCACATACGACGCGGATATCGACTTTAGGGGGAGGGGAGAGTGGAAATAAGCAGGTGAGCTAAAAAAAAGTCTCAAAAGTTATTAGGTCGAACAGCAGGGGCGGGTCTCGTCAGAATCTCACGTCATCTTAGGGGGAGGGGGGGGGGTACTACCAGATGTCACCAAATCTCCCCTGAAGGTGGGGGAGGGGGTCCGGAATTCCGGAAAAACCGCCACGTAATTAATGCATGCGCCTAACGTTCCCGCAATGACGTCATACTGCCTTCAATATCGCGATGGGCAGTGGTCAAAACGTTTTGGCTCATCGGTGTATTTTCAATGGCGCTTTGTTTCATTTCTTCCTACTCGAAATACCATTTATAACGTAATATTTAAAATTCATAGTAGTGATTTAATTTCGTTGGAGGTTGAAGGAAACAAATTTTCAAATTATCTTCGTGGATATCACATGAAAGCTGGCAAGCCGCAAAATCTGAAAATGTTTGGGTCCTTTTCAATTCCACGATTTGAGAGTTCTAGGCGATAAATTGTGACAAACCTATTATTACTTTCAAACTAAATATCCTTCTGCAGTTCATGGTTTTCGCAAGGAAAAAAGTTAGTTAATGGTAGCATATTCGATTCTTCATCAGATAATGTTTTAGGCCAAAAATCATATATATATTCAGATGGAGAAATTCGTGAGTCAGATAATAAATACGTTTATGAAAAATATTTCAAGTCTCACTTTTTTCCCTTTCCATTACTACCAAATGTGTCGTAAAGCGCCTTTCATTTAGGCAGCCTGTTCAACGCTACATCCTCCAAGCTGTCACTGATACGGTACCTGTGACAGCCAGAAATCATAGGACAGGTTAACGGTTAGCAACTACTTAACAACCATCATCATCACTTGGCATTTCCACTTTTGCGGTCTACGGTACATAGTCTTCCTTTTTTGAGGGGTTCTTCATGATTCCTCCTCCTTCACTCATCTCCAACACTCTTTCTTAATCCTCATGTTACTTATGATCTTATAACGGACCTATTAAGACCCAGCCCTTTAATGAAATTGTATTTTAAGAATTACATGTAGCAAGCTATGAGTTGATTAAATATAGTTTTGTATACCTATTTTTCTTGTAATTAACTGTGATTTTGTTTAAATTGACATTGTTTTACGGAGAGAAATTTTGTAATGCTATGTCATATGTTCAAGGACAGTATTATAAACGAAACATTGACTAAAAGTTTGTAATTGTAAGTATTGATGAGAGGTGCGGTGTTTGGAGGACAATTTGGGATGGTTTGGACTGATTTATATAGATAATTTTGTGTGTAAATACTTGTAAATGTCTTCAATTTTCATTTCCGAGTGTTTCGTGACGATTGTGAATGATTTTGTATTAAGTCTGATTGTTTTAATGTGATTTTAATTGTTAGCTACATTGTCGCCGCTCGAGAAACATCGGTCGGCTTTCTCTGTATTATTCTGGAAATTTCTGTAGCTCGTATATAAAGTGAACGGCAGATACGAGTTTTAGTTTGAAGGAGTTGCAAGTCAGTTGAAAGTTAGAATCGCTGGAACGTTTGTATGTTCGCACTTATCTTTGGAGACGAAGCTTATGTAATGTTGTAAGGCGTACGGAAAAATAAACAAACGGAAAATAGATTCCCTGGACTTGTTATTTCAAGAAACCAAAGAACTAACGTAGCTTCCGCGACGGGACAGGACATCAAGAAATCGTATCTAACCGAAAGACCTTACAATGTTTTTCATCCTTCCTGTCAATTGTCTTCCGATACGTCTCCTGTCCTTATCTTTGCTCAGTAGCAGTAACTTGAGGGTTCTTCCAACTTCTATTCTCTCTACCTTATTCTCTGTAATGTTTCTTAACGCGTGAAACTTAACCTTCACTGAGGTATTCATTTCTGATCCTATTCTTCCGCGTGTAATTCTCCGTAACATTGTTATAGCCGCTTGCAGTCTAGGTAAGTCTGTTCATCCATGTCCAAGTTTCAGAGCCACATGTCAATATTGATTGGCAATACACTTCATATAGCATGATTTCGGCTTCTTTCCCTAGGTTCCAACTCCAGGATACATGTTTAATTTTTTGATAGAGTTTTACAATTCTCATTTATGATTCCGAACCTTTAAACCGAGACCCTTACGGATTCCCTTATTTGTCCGTCCGTTCATCTGTTACACCCTCATTACTGCTGAACTCTGTAACTTAGAAATTTGTAATTAGTTTTTAACCTAAAATTCTATAAATCATGGGGATGAAAAAAATTACAGATATCCAGTGAGGAGGCTGTAGGAGAGAGTTTCTTTACATAGTCTTCATGTGTGTGCAAAGAACGCTGGCAAACCGCCGACTCTCAAAACACCTGTAGTTTTCTTTTATTCCACGATTG
>JARYHS010011408.1:265079215-265096214 GCA_031002005.1 Vandiemenella viatica | reverse complement strand
AAGAATCCGATAGTTCAGAAATACGAGGTAAACAGTTCAGTTATTGATATGGTCGATCCTTTGAAATATTTGGGAGTAACAGTACAAAGAAACATGAAATGGGACTTACACATTAATTCGTTAGTAGGTAGAGCTAATTCTAGGCTGCAATTCATAGGTCGAATCTTGAAAAATTGTAATGAACAAACAAAGGAGATAGCGTACAAATCTCTTGTATGTCCACATTTGGACTATTGTTGTGCCATTTGGGATCCGTTTCGTAAGGTGTTGATCGAAAGTATAGAGAAAGTATGGAGAAGAGCCGCTCGATTCGTGACCGCTTGCTACAGTCCTTATGAAAGCGTCACAGAACTGATTAGTAGACTAGGCTGGGACTCTGGGAGTCTCTGGCAGATAGGCGACACACGTTTCGTTTAAACTTATTGGAAAACATGCGTACTCCCACTTTCACTCACGAGTGTAGTGAAATACTTCGTCCACCAACCTATTTGAGTCGTAATGACAGGAAAGAAAAGATTAGAGAAATAAGGTGCCGCACTGATTCTTATATGAATTCTTTTTTTCCGCTCGTAGCATTCGGGATTGGAATCCACAGCAAAGTGATTAGTTTTGGTGCTGAGCACCCTCTGCCACCCACAATTTTGTGAATTGCAGAGGATAGATGTAGATTTAGATGAACTAGGGAAGGCGAGAAAAAACCAGGACAGTTTAAATTTCCCAAGACGAAATAACCCTCAATGTAACGATAATAATTTATGTCGTGTCTTTCGAAGCTTAGAAATTACTGGAAATAAAAGTTTGTGCGTTTTGTGAAGTAACGTAGAGGATCTACTTGCGACAGAGTGGCCTGTGCTTTGCGTGGTGGGCCGCGGCTGCCCTGATCGATGCCTTTGTGCGGACGGACGGTAGATGTTGGTCGCGATATCTCTGGTGCGCGTCACGAAGACGCCCTCTGCCGGCCGCAGTCGGCATGACCGGCTGGACTGGCGCTCAATGGACCCCTTCTCTCCCGCCCCGAGTGACTGATCGTCCCATTACCCACGAGCGACGCGGGGAATGTCGCACACAGAGCCGTGTCAGCAGAATATTACCTCTTCGTCGCCAACACTTTCTCTGTGCCGGGAAGAAAGTACTGTTACTACCTAATAGTCAAATTTCGACCCCAGTTTGCCTCATCATACTCAAAACACCAATTTACAAGGTGGTCTTTTGAAATAGCCGAGGGATACGTTAGCGTTCCATACTGTTGCAACAGTTGCTACGTATAGGCCCGCCGCTAACTGTTTGAACGCCCATGTGCAATAAAGATTATGTGGCTCCCTGTCTAACTACCAGGGCCGGCGTTAGGAATTTCGGGCCTGGGGTAAAACCTTTTTTTTTATCTCTAAAAACAGGCAGGGCTTTGTACAATGCGCGGATTCTTGGTTCCGAGGCTGGGGGCCCCTGCAGCCGGTGAACAGGGCCCCCCGTCAGCCGGCGGGCCCGGGTACATTTGACCCGCTTACCCTTCCCTAACGCCGGCCCTGCTAACTACAGCCAGTATATCCAGGAATTTTCCGAATTGGGGCAAAAAACTGAGAGACTGCCGCCCTTTCGAATATTATTTTGCCGCCCTCTAGATCCAGCACCAACAACAGCTACCTATTATCTATGCTCATCTTCAAGGGAGCTGCAAAATTGTAATTAAAAGGGCGGCAAAATTATTCCGCGGCGCTACTGTCCCGGCGGCGACAATGGAGAGGCAACTAACGGGGCGACGACACTCGATCACTCGATTTGCCGCCCCCCTGGACGTGCCGTACGTGTGCGGTGCACGCCTTGCACATCAGCTTAGGGAGCGTCCATTAAATACGTGGCTCCGTCTGGGGGGTGGGGAGAAAGGGGTTGGCTGGAAAGCTACGTTGAGCTACGTGGGGAGGAGTGGGGTTTCCAAGCCAAGCGACGTATTTTCTCATTCATATTGTTTTTCACAATTAAAATAAGGTACAGAACACACAACAGCATGTGAATATTTATTTCTGACATTTAACTATCCCCATATGTAATTTACGATAGTCTGACAAGAGAAAGGAGTACAAAATATCTCTTGGAATCAAAAGGGAAGAAAGTTACATGCTACGTGGAGGGGGGGGGGAGGATGGGGGTTCACAGGAGGCCAAAATGGAGCTACTTGGTTTATGAATGCTCCCTTATGGTGGGCCTGGCTATATAGGAATGCTGTTCATACAGTCGTTTGTCTATATATTATCATGACGACTGAACAGGAGGATTATAATGCCCTGCACTACGCACAATTATTTGACTTCTGGCTTCTAGAAATTTTGTTCAGGTAGTGTGCACATTTTAGCAAACGATTCACTTTTGATGATGCGTCAAGAGTACAAGACGGACAGTTGTTTCCAATATCTCGCAGGTCGTCCCATAACGAACATGATATCGCAGAGAGCTCGGCGTATTGAAGAACTCAGTCACAACGGCACACAAATAACTATTAGTGAAAAAATTGCATAAATTGAAGTTATAACAATTTTAAAAAAATCAGAAGGTTGTTACAAAGAATATTGAATGAAATGAAGTTTCTAGGAAGATTCTACAGCGGTTTTCTAATTAATGATGAGCATTCTCACATGTGATGAACCATGGTCTCATCATTATACTTCTGAAAAGAGAACGCCGACTACCTAACTGCGTGCAAAGTCGGAATGGGCTCCATTTGTCCGTGGGTAAACGGCCGTCAAACCATAGCTCCAAATTTAACCATGCAAAACTCATCGAAGGCAGCTGACCCCGGGATGATGATGAGGAGGATAGTAGAGTATTGAAGATATCTGCGATAAAATTTCCTCAAGGAGAAAGAAATTAATTTTAGCATCATAATACCTCGGAACATCCTTGACCATGCCCGTCTGGACGATTGCCAGACGACTTGCGCAACGGCGATTGCATCGCGGATGCCAATGCATCTGTTAGGAGGGACCTGTGGGATAGTGACCAGCGTAGTCTTGTAGTCCTTAGTGAGCAGTCACGCTTCGCAGCGGGCGCCGATGACAATCTCGGCGGTCGGCTGGCGTACGGGGGCCACTGCTGTCTCGACTGCTCCAAGCTCTCATTGCTTACATCACCGCCAGTGTCTAATCCGGAAAGAGTGGCTCCTGACCATCTAGTTTCGATATCTGTAACAAATTAGGAAAATGAAATATTTTACTACGCTCCTGTAGCGAGGGAGATTATGGGCTCTTTTACATTCTTTTTCTTAAGAATCACTCAATGTTTAAAATTCTGGCCTAGCATACAATTCCCGGTTGTACCTTTCATATTTGAGATATAAATTATTTTTCGAAATCACTCCAGGTCCTTCAAATGCCCATGGCCGGATATCCCAGTTTCTTGATTTAATACTCTCCCTATTCTTTTGATCTACTTTCTTTGCAAACACTTTTCAAGGGATGAAATAAAGGTGTTTGCATCTTGCTTCAGGAGAGTCCTTAGGGCTTCTTAGCTTATGTCTCTGTCACTTGAGAAATAAGGAACTTACGAGTATGATTTTTTTTCAGTAGCAATTCTAGCAAAATTTTGATCAATGCACATTTTGCCAACAGCTACAGACGTGGAACTATTGCCTCTTCCTTGAATTAGCTTTTAATTAAAAAAAAGCTTTTAAAAATAATAATTTCCGTGTGGATATCATCCTATTGGGAAAATAAATAAATAAATAGATTTTGGACTTGTGAAGATTAATCTAGTGCCTAGAGAGTAAGCACATAGCTTTTGAAACACGAAATGGTCTATTTGTTTTTGTGAAACGTCTGGATGGATGTAGGAAGTTCTCCAGCATGGATTTCATTTCTTAGTCTACAATCACATTGACCATGCTGTAGCCATCTTGTCATGTTTGTGAGATGGGTAAGCTTGACCAACTGCCGACACATAGCAGTCTTCTGCAGATTTCAGTATTTAGTTATACCACTTATAGCACGTTCTCCTCGCTATTACTGTTGTCTGTTGGGGACTGTAGGCCTCTGCTAAATCGAAGTTGATCGCACAGGTCGTAAACCTGGTCAAATTCGTTCATATGAAACGTTTGAATGAAATTCAGTTTCCGAGGCTACAGTCTTGTACAAAATCTTTTTGGGTCTGCGCTAAGGAAATTTTTTTCAAATTCATTATCTTGATTATGATTTTGCTTCCGAAACACTATATTGCGCGAGTCTGTATTTTTTTTTTTTTTTTGAAAATGCTGTCGTACTGGTATTTGGCTAGTATTGGCCGTGCGTTCCTTACGGCCCCCCAGGTGCGAGAGACATTCCTAATTGTTTTGTATTATGAAACTAAAGCGGCCTGGATTGGACGTCAATGAAAACTACGATAGGCCGTGGATTGCTTTCAGTTTTATAGTCACTGACAACGATGAACTGAAACACAAGGAGATTCTTTTCAGTAGTAAAAAACACAATTAAGTATTCAGTCCCTCATTTCATTTGTATACGCTTTGTATACAATTTACCTAGCAGAGCAGAAAGAGCCTTCATGAAAAAGAGAAATCTTTTAGTTTCAAATATTGATCTAGGAATTAGAAAAAAACTTTTTAAAACTCTATGTGTGGAGCACAGCACTTTATGGTAGCGAAACATGGACTTTAAGAATACCGGAAAGAAAGAAAATTGAAGCATTTGAAATGTGATGCTACAGAAGAATGCTGAAAATTAAGTGGACAGACAAAGTAAGAAATGAACGTGTTTTGGAAATGATGGGCGAGGAAAGAAGTTTGTGGAAGAAGCTTACAGAAAGAAGAGACAGGCTGGTAGGTCATATTTTGAGACATGCTGGATTGGTTAATTTGTTAGTGGAGGGAACAGTCGAAGGTAAGAACTGTAGAGGAAGACAGAGATTAGAACAGGCCTATAAGAAGCAGACAATTGAGGACGTGGGTTGTAAGGGGTATGCTGAGATGAAAAGGCTAGCGCAACGCAAGATAAGAAGCGAAGGAGGATTGCATCAAGTCAGTCGATAGACTGACGACGGCAAAAAAAAAAAACAAAAAAAAAAGTTTTCAAAGATAGATATCCAGTTCTTATGCCAACTCAGAAGTTATGCTAGTTAGCTCATGATAATGAAGTTCATTGCAAGGAACACGGCTAGTGAGACTAGAAGCAGTGATAAATGTTAGATATGGAAAATAAAGTGGTACCACGACCGGAAAGAGAATACTATTGTGCGGAGAACAATAGTGTATTTGAGAAATTTGGAATGAATACAAACGAAATATAAATTTTTTATTTCCGTAATCTAAATTGCGTACTAAAAAAAATTAATGCTTAATTTTCCCAAGAGATCATGGTTTGGTAATTGATCGGCACATTCATTATGTAAACTACAAAATTTATGAATTGACAAGTGTCTTCAGTGAAAGAAGTGGTAATTTGTGATGATTTAACTACGAATAGTCAACTGAAAATTAGAGTCCTATACCCTTTGTCTCCGAACGCTTCCTATTGAATAATGCAGCACGATGGCTAACAGCATAAGTAATGGCGTTCCGCAAAATGTGTGATCATAATCTTGAGTCTGTTTCTTACATGCGGAAGTAGTAGTAGTTGCAGATCTGAGAAATTAGACGAAAATATTGACAAAATCGGACTGGAAACAACTTTTGAAGTGTTTAAGACTTCATTTTTTGTTTAACAATGCTCACAGGAAAATATGACGACTACAAAATTGAATCAAATATGTGCATGATTCGCTCCTTTTGCTCAGGTGGTTACGGTACTGTGATTTTGTACTATTCCTGACATGGAGTTAATTGGTTCGAATCCTCCTGATGGAAAATATTTTCATCATCACGCCTGAACTGGTGGGGTAGGAAAGATAACTGTGCACAATTCCTAATCACCAGATGGTACACCAGTGTCCTGGGTTAAATCTCAAACATACTCGTCCACCTTTGATGGTGATGCATCCGTCGGGTAGGTATTTTAACCCCCTTGTTTTCTACGTTTTTTTTTCTTTCTTTCGGAAGAGCAGGCATGAAAAGTCTAGCACCGGGATTCACTCTCTCTCCCTTGCTTCATATTTCATTCATTTCAAACACAAACACTGAACTGGACACACACACACACCACAGTCATCTACACAAACAGTAACACTTATATACACTTACATGACTGAGGAAAGCAAGGGAAAACCACCCTAGTTACAGTTACCCAGACTCTACCTTCATAGCGGCACAGGAGTCTGGGTCGTCGGATATGGTGAGCATCGTGTATATATAGGCGTTCATACAACAGAAAAAGGATGAAAGATATTGAGGAAGACTTCAAAAGAAATAACACAATAAATTTTTATAGAACTTCCAAACTTTTGTTTCAAAAGGCCAGATGGGTCCCTTTGAAATGAATACCAAAGCAAACTGCAAAATTCTGGCACAATACTTTGAAAATCTCCTCAACTGCGAGAAAATTGACCCTAACTGAAACTACACCAAATCCGGATTCTACACCACCCACACTCGAAGAGATAAAGGAGATCATAAAACAACTGAAAAACAACATAGCACCAGGAGAAGATGGCATTATTGCGGAGTTCTGGAAGCTTGGAGACGAAAATCTCACAAAGAAAATTCATAAAATTATCACAGATATTTGGGTCACAGAGAAAATCCCACAAGAATGGAAATGTGCACTAATACATCCCTTATATAAAAAGAGTGACAAGACCGATCCCAACAATTACAGAGGTATCTCATTGCTGCCAGTCAATTATAAAATCCTCTCCAAAGCCCTACTGAACAGGCTAAAACCTCAGGTAGATCCACAAATAGATGAATACCAGGCAGGCTTTAGAAAAGGAAGATCATGCATCGAACAAATCTGGAATCTGAGAACACTCTTGAAGATAAGACAAACAAACAATACCGTTGTAATATTTGTGTATTCCAGGAAGTCATATGATTCCATAGACAGACAGATGCTTTTTTAAATACTGAAAGAATACGGCATAGACAAGAAGACAAGGGCTCTGATACAACATACACTCACTGATACCACGTCCAAAGTGAAATTTATGGGAGAAACATCAGAACCATTCAAAATTTGCACTGGTGTCAGGCTAGGAGATGGATTATCACGGATTTTATTCAACATGGTATTGGACAAAGTTATAAAACAATGGGAAAAACAGGTCAAAAGAATACAGCTAGGAAGAACACGACATACCAAAACAATCATAAGATTCCTGGCATTTGCGGATAACCTGCCAATTCTCAGCAACAATAGGCAGGAAGCACAAGATGCATTGGAACAGCTACATCAAATTGCCGCAAAAACAGGGCTACAAATTTGGTATGAAAAAACTCAGTACATTGAGAAACAAGACAACAAAGTACAAACAATATACACAAAATTTGGAAACATAAAAAGAGTCGAGAAATTCAAATATCTAGTAGGAGGATCTAACAACCTATCAAATTCGGAAAGATCAGAAAAGATTCAGAATGCTTATAGACTCACATGGTCATATTATAACAAAAGAAATATATCAAGACAGGCCAAATTCAGACATTATAAAACAGTGGTACTGCCAGAAGCATTATATGCATCAGAAACAACCACAATTATGGCTTCAGGCATCACAGAAGCGGAAAAAGTTGAACGCAAAATCCTTAGAAAATTTTTTGGAGCAATATATAAAGACGGCATATGGATGAAAAGACCAACGAAATAACTATACGAACATACAGATAGATTGACAGACATGATCAGAAGACGTAGATTACAATTCTATGGACATTTACAGCGAATGAACAGCACTAGACTCACAAAGAGGATCTTTGATGTGGTAAATGGTTCGTTCAGGAAAACCAATTGGTTCCAGGAAATAGAAGAAGACTTGAATCATGCAGGGATCAGCAAGGAAATGACATGGGATAATTCAAGAACAAAATTATGAACACAAAATTTAAAATACAGAAGAAAACAGGAACAAAATGGACTGAAAAAAGGAAACAGGAACACAGTGAGCGTATGAAGAGGTTTTAGGAAGAGAAGAGGAAGAAGACAAATACAAACAAAAACTGAATAATCATGAATAATTTGAGTTTAAACACTGTCCGCAAGGGCAATAATGATTAATAATAATATATATACGCGTACGCGTGGACGTAGAATTTAATTGCCAGAGTTGGAAAAAAAAAGCTGTTAGTAACGTACGATTCGTCCCAAACAATACCGAGTCGGCATAACATGACAGGAAAGCCATCAATATATCATTCTACCGTTGAACCTGTCTCATGAAGAGAATCGGTTTCAAACATTTAAAAAAAAAAAAAAAAAAAAAATCCTGAAGGTGCGGAGGTATGTTTGTGTGGATGGGTTAACTGATGACAGCTTTATTTCAGCTTGGTCATTTCTTCTTTCTTCAGCAAGAGCATAAGATTCTTGGGTACTAATAACTTTAGCTGCTCTTGCTCTGCTAGAGCTACACCTTAGGCCTGGTTTACGCCAGCAAGGCATGTCAAAAAAGAAGACAAAATAAACTGGTGCCAGAAACTTTTAGGCAGACACAAAGTAATAGTACAGAGCAGAGCAAATCGACATCTATAATAAATAATAAGTTTTGTCTCTAAACGAAATTTATATAGAAATCGTACACTAACATTACAGACTGACATATGTATCCGTATGTCTGTCACCATTCGCTAAGTTCTAGAAATTTCGTAACTAAAATTGTTATTCATGCCGAAAAAATGGCCGTTTAGCCCAAGAAACGTAACAAACAAAGGGAGAGAGTTACTTTTGCATTTATAATATTATTATAGATTATTTTCGAAAGTACCCTATCGGATCACGCAAAGCCTTGATTCCCATCATGCCTTGTAATTAAGAATTTGTCCAATGTTTCAACTTGGTAGTTATGACCAGGGAATGTCAGTTCCTGAGCAATGAAGAGAACATAAGTGTTGCTCTGTGTAGTTTATGAGGTGATGATTGAGAACCGTCAAGGCAATTTTACTAGGTGACCGCGAAAAACCGAACCCACAAACAGGACTGCCGCGCCGGTACGCTTGGTCTAGGAGTCGAACCAATGTGGTGGCACCTTAACGCTCTCATCTGCAGTGGTGTCTAAAACTTTATTGATGGCGATTTTTAGCACAAAATTAACAGTGATCAGGCCTGCAGTTTTAAATTATAATAATCTCGGTAAAGAGGTCTGACCTGCACTTGAATGCCATTTCGCAAGTATAACTATTATTTTTTTTACTAATAAATTCGCTGCAACACGAGTCTCTAATATCAAACACAGTTCCACTTCGTGGCAATTCTCAAAACTGAATATTACACAGTAATAACAACACCTCTCTCTCACAACAGGATTTTTCACCGTCCTGCTTGTTGCTACTGTATGTCTGTTCAACGATATTATAACGACACCTTATTATTACAGCCCTTTCAACGCTTTGACACACAATACACTTCGCCAAACATAATTTCATTGCGACAGAGAATTTTCTCCGGTACCAATTTCTGTACACAACTATTTTCCTATCCCTGTTTTTCTTTACCTCAAATTCTTTGAATGTGATTTCCCCATCAACTTACTTTCACCATTTATAACTTTAATTTTGAATTCTTTCATTGATTTTGAAAAGCTAGTCAGTCAGCACTTCCCTTGATAATTAATTGCAGTCCCTCACTCTCTGACCTAAAAAGAAAGAAAAAAATCCTGCTCCTTATTGCCTGAAATTGAATGGCAACTTGTAATTCTTTATATTAAGCTCGGCAACTTTCTGACTATAGAAAAAAGTAAAGAGTTAATATAGATATATAATTATGAAAATTACTATATATCGGACACCGTGTATCAGATATCTGCAGTGATTGACACCTTGTCTTTGATACCAGCGAATAGACCCCCCAGAGTCTGAATTATTGAATTTTGTAAACACATAATAAAGCTACAGTGTCAAAAGATTTATTTTAGCCAGGCTCGGTAGCGCGTGCTGGCTTCTCGTTGCAGAGGTCGCCCTTTCGACTGCCCAGGACAGGGGTGGTTCTAATTAAGTGTTACGTTCGTCGTGTGTTGTCCTCTCATTTGAGATTATCAACAATACTAGAATAATCGGACACAATTGAGGAAAATGAAACACAGATGATGCTGGCTGAATGGATAAAAAAAATCCGTCATTTTAAAAAGACAAAAAAAGCAGACGTATTTTCATTTTGAACGTGAGGCTTATGAGACAGGATAAATAAATTGGTTATAATAATAATATTTAATTAAATTGCAATGGAGCGCACGCTCCGGTGGCAAATTTCCCTGCCACATATCTTCCCCCTTCCTTGCACCCACCTACATTTGCCGTCGGAAAATTTTATCTTTAAATTCTTTCAACGTTTTTGGTAAATTATTCATAATTTCTATTGGCAACTTATTCCAATCCCTGACACTCTTACCCAAAAAAGAGAAGCTTCCTACAGGCTTGTGCCTGAAATCAAGTGTCATCTTGTGATCATGGTCATCTTTTCCCTTCCACGTATTACATTTCATACCTATACCAATATCTTTCCATGCCTCATCACCAATATACGCCTTGTACACTCCCATGATCCTCTTCACCCTCCTCCTGTCCTGCAATGAATCCCATTCCAGCTCTTTTATCATATCTGTAACTGATTG
This sequence comes from Vandiemenella viatica, assembly GCA_031002005.1. Lineage (NCBI taxonomy): Eukaryota > Metazoa > Arthropoda > Insecta > Orthoptera > Morabidae > Vandiemenella > Vandiemenella viatica. The sequence goes on along the minus strand of JARYHS010011408.1, from coordinate 265,085,543 downwards.
CATTCTGCGGTAGTTTCCAGAAACAAATCTAGCAGTCCTTTTTTGCATTCTCTCCAACTCCTGTATTTGATACTCAAAATATGGGTCCCATACTACACTACCACTTTACTTCTTTCGTACATCCCCTCATCACTCTCTCCAGCAGAATTTTGAAACCTTTTCCTACTACCTGACCAATGTTTCCTGCCCAATTAAGCTTGTTATCAAATGTAATGCCAACATATTTACATTTCAAGCCTTCATTTTTTTTTAACTGCTTTACGTCTCTCAACAGCGAGGTCTTTAAATACGGGAAAGGAAGGGGGGGGGGCAAGGAATGGGAAGGGATTAGGCCATGGCCTTTTTAAGGAAGCATCCCGGCATTTGCCTGAGTGATTTGGGAAACCATGGAAAACCCAAATCTGGATGCCCGGACGGGGATTCGAACCGCCGTCCTCCCGAATGCGAGGCCAGAACGCTATCCGTTACACCACCACACTCGGTCAAAGCCTTCAGCAAGCAATGGTTTCCCCATCTTTTAATTATAATCTACCTTTAGCTGTCTCTTCTTTGCATTTATCTTCATCCCATGTTAAGCAACCCAACTAGATATCCTGTCCAGATCACCCTGCAGCTGTTTACAGTCGTTTACCGTTTTGACCCTTTTACATAGCATTATTATATCATCTGGAAACAATCTAATTTCTAATAGTGGTTTCTCTGAAAAACTTAGGCTTTATCAAACACGGCACCGGCGCAGCATTAAAGAAGTGCACAGTAATTTAGCGGCCGCTGTGTACACTGAAGAGCACTGGGTGCTGTGTACTATCCATTAGACGGCTGGTGGGCGAACCTTTATCTACAACTAGTCCGTCAATCATCCGAAGCGGCGGCGGTTGCATCAGCTGAGCTGTCGAATGCGAGGCCGTTAGTTTCGCACGGCGAGGGCCGAACTGAGTCCCGTTGCAGTCGTTGGCCTCATCAGTCAGTCCGCGTACAGGCTGTGATGGGCCCTTGCGGCAAGCAGCGAATTCTCGGGTTTCGGCAGAAAGCGGGATGATCGAATATCCTCCATTAACGAGCCGCGCTACAAGGCGGGATACGAGCTTCTGCATACAAATGTCCGGGAACTCAGCCGACAACCTCGTTAGCTGTTTTCCAACTGCATTTTTCGGTCAATCATTGCCGCCCACCGAAAAACTTATTGTGGTGTAAAAAACAGGTAGAATTCGAATTATGCAGCGAGTATATCCTAACGAAAGATTATAACCCACGTAACTCTTCCTTTTATATTAGCCGACTCGGTAAACTATACAATATTGCTTTAATCTGCGGACGACGGATTTCCCCATTCCTGTCCGTTCAGAAAATTTTAGTCTTTCAACTCTTTTTCGGAAAACAATATTACGGAAAATCTTTTACCGGAAAGGGGTGAGAGGAGATTTCTACGCATGTGTCAATTATTTCTGTCAGTTTTTTTTTATGTTGCTAAGAATGTCACCATCCATTTGCGTCGATAGAGTACGAAACGATTTAATAATGAACTATTTTATCTGAAGTTCAGCTACCTAAAGTTTTACTAGAAAAAAAATTGTAGTTTAGAAAGCTAAAATCAGGCTTTCGTAGTAATGTGAACTAAAAGGTTAAAAATAATATTTAAATATAAACATTTTGTTTAACGATGATATGACGTCCCACAATTCAGGATAAATTAATTTTTTTTGAATAAACTTAAAGAATAAAGTCACTGATTACAAACTAAACTTTAATGTTAAAAAAGCATGGGGTGCTATTTCAGTTGTCTTATATTTTTTGTCGTTGGCTGTTTGTAAAGACAGAGTCATTGTCAAAAGTTATGTAGATCGCACCCCACGCTTTTTTAACATTAAAGTTAATTTTGTAATCAGTGACTTTATACTTTATACTTAAAGCTTATTCAAAAAAATTACGAAACCGTGATTTTAGTTTTTTAAACTACAATTTTATTGTTAACTTTTTAGTTCATATAGTTTAAAAAGTATGTTTCTTACTGTTGGCTTTTCTTCGCCAATCTCTCTTTTTCTTTGAGTTGTAGTTTCATTTTTAATTATTATTCCCACGAGTAAAATGCAATTAAATGGTCAACTCAACAAGAGATCCAATAGCAGGGTAAACGAGGAAGGCTACTTTTCTGTAATAGTACGAAGTAATATTTCGAATACTTACTATTCAACATCACGTTAAGCGACTGCAGACAGAGAAACCTTTCTGGATAGGAGACAGCGGAAGACGATCGTCTACAGCAACCAAGGCTCGTAAATCACACCCGGGAAACTGGAGAACGATGATGATGATGATGATGATGATGGCTATATTGGGCGGGAAATCTCCGAAGGGTGTGGCCGCCAAATGAAGAAGATTTCTCGAATCGCACCTGTGCACTAATTTCGCGGCTGCATTTGCCTAACTCAGTAATCCCATCAAGTATAGGATACGCGTAGTTTAACTTGAAGTTCTAACCATGGGTTATCCTAATCTTTTCCAATTATAATATCCGCAAAAATGCGAACCGAAATCGGGATTCGAGCAAGGAATGTCTGCTCGCCAGTCACGCGCCTTAAACCAACTAGGCCACAAAGACGATTCGGTAAGTGGGTGAAAATGAGCCACATCTTTCAAAAGACGGTTAAATCACTTTAGTGTTTTTACTGTCAAAGTAATGAGATTACCAAGACATAGATATGAAATTATTGGATTGTCATCGGTTCTTAATGCTGTACAAAATTTCAGACAATTCGGACTTTCTGAAGTGGGTGAAAATTGAAATGAAATTTTCCATTACATTCAACCACTTTTAAGTTGTTTCTGACAACGTGGCGAGAGTTAAATTATTGAATTTTTACCGGTTCTTAATAATTGTGCAAAATTTCAAACGATTTGGACGTCAGGAAGCGGGTAAACACTGAAATGAAAGATTCCATTACATGCAACCATTTTTCTATTGTTACCGCCAGAGTAACGAGAATAGCAGGACGTTGCTAAGAGACTACCGTATTGTCAACGGTTCTTAAAACGTGTGCAAATTTTTTATGTTTTTACTGTCAACGTAATCAGAATATCAAGACATAGCTATGAAATTATTGTATTGTAATCAGTTATCAATACATGAGCAAAATTTCAAACAATTCGGACATCTGGAATTGGGTTAAAATTAAATTGTAAAATTCCACGACATTCAACCATTTTTCTGTTGTTACTATCAAAGTAATGAGAATAGCAGGATATAGCTATGAAATTATTGTATCCGTTACATACATAACATACAAAACACAAAACAAAAAACACAAACAAAACACATACAAAAAACAAAACATATACAAAAAACAAAACACATACAAAACACAAAAAACATACAAAACACAAAAAAACATACAAAACACAAAAACATACAAAACACAAAAAACATAAAAACATACAAAACATACAACACACACAACACACACAAAACACACAACACACACACACAACACACGTCGACAGCGAAGTCATTAGAGGCGGGATGGGATTGGGGCAAGAAACGGGAAGAAATTCGGCCATGGCCTTTTGAAGGAAGCATCCCGGCATTCGCCTGGAGTGATTTGGGGAAACCATGGAAAACCCAAATCTGGATGCCCGGACGGGAATTCGAACCCGCGTCCTCCCTAATGCGAGGCCAGAACGTTAAGCGGTTCATCCACCACGCTCGGTGAGGGCAAGTCAACAATTATCCGTACTTTCGCAATAAACCACTTTCTGCGAATGCGTATTTACAGTTGATACTACTGTGGCGATGCGTGCCTCATTCGACCTTGATCACGACAATATTCCTACGGATTTATGACAGGGCTGCAGGATGCATGATGTCAATTCCCTCCAGCACTACTTCCGACATTAGTCGAGTCCATGCCACGTCGTGTTGCGGCACTTCTGCGTGCTCGCGGGGGCCCTACACGATATTAGGCAGGTGTACCAGTTTCTTTGGCTCTTCAGTGTATTATCTCACAGGAATAGGGTGAGGAGCATTCACAAATGGTATAGATCAACTCACTAACTGATCCTACTTACCATACAAGCCGAAATTTTCGGCATTGCATGCAATGCACAATAGTATATAAAATGTTATTGTCTGACTTTCAGGAGAAGTATTATCTCAAAGAAATACAACTCGAAAGGATTAATGGTCATCTTATCGTCGTATTTCATAAAATCAGGACACAAAAAAAGAATCATATAGACATACCTTGAGAAAATATTTGAATACTGTATAAAACGTTCTTTGGCGTCAATTATATGCGATTTTTTTTTTTTTTTTTTTTTTTTTTGCAGCTTTACGTCTCTTAACAGCGAGGTCTTTAGAGACTGGAAAGGATGGGGATAGGAATGGGAAGGAAGTCGGCCATGGCCTTTTGAAGGAAGCATCTCGGCATTTGCCTGGAGTGATTTGGGAAACCATGGAAAACCCAAATCTAGATGCCCGGACGGGGATTCGAACCGCCGTCCTCCCGAATGCGAGGCGAGAACACTAACCGTTACACCGCCACGCTCGGTAATTATATGCGAGTATCGAAGCCGACATCCTACTTCGTCTTTCGGAAGAAGTCGAAGGCCAGCTTTGAAATGATGCAGTTAATTAACTTGCTTCTCAGGTACGCTTTGTACACTTTATACAACGGGAAAGCCTTCTTACTTGAATATGTTTTCATCTTGCTAACAAGCTGACCAAAAATACGTTATTTGAAAAAGAAAAATATAAATTTCCACTTAACAACAAAACATCACGACGACAACAAGCGAAAGAAGATTCTCGTTCACCGTATATCGTTTTAAAAGTGGGGAAACGAAACAATGTCTTTTTAAAAAAAAAAAAAAAAAAAAAAAAAAAAATTCTTGTAAGTATGTTGAAAGAATGTAAGAAAGAATTATTGAAGGCGGAAATGAAGCAAAATGACTAATCTATAGTAGATCAATGTCATATTTTGATGCAACGTGTTGGGATATAACCGAACCTATCCATTGTTCTTTTCAGTTGAGATCATCTTGGTCAAACATAATGCTCCCCTCCTTCGCGAAGCTTTCTGCTCATTTTGCATATCAAGAAATAACCTAATACTGATTTTTTTTTAAAAAAAAAGTTTTAAATTTCGAAGTGAAATAGGTCCGACACTATTTAAACAGATCTCACATTTGACAGCGGTCAACAAAATTCATGTTAACTGCACCTTTATCTTCCAAACGAATAAATCACACTGTCTTAGCGTTAGTGTCATTTTCATGGTACCTTTCCACTTTGTTTCTTAGGCACAACACCAATGTGTCCGATCATTCGCGAATTCCGTACGCACTAATGAGAGGTTTCTGATTTAACTATGGACTTTTGTGTACCTTCAACTCTTCTACCCTGCGACCAAGTCCTGAATTGTAAAAATTTCCTCTACCATTGGAGCCCAAAAAAACAATTATTGAAGGGAGCCAAAAACCATTATGGTTCCTGTACAATCTGAGCCAGTGGGGTTTGAAACTAATTTTTGTCGACATCCGTAATGAATGCCTCTGTTCCGACACCTATGCACTCACATTGCTAAACCGTTCTCCTGATATTATCTGCCACGATCTGCTTCATACGAACCGAGTCTGGTGGGTAGCCTGTGGCACTTGTATTCTACAGTACGTGGGTTCGAATCTCCTGTGGCCTATAATATTTCTGTTTTCCATGATTTCCCGAAATCACTCTAGGCGAATGGATGGTTTAATCGAAACACTCTCGCAGAATTCCTTCCCATTCCTTGCCCCCATCACTTTTCCGCCTTTAATGACCTCGATGTCTTTGAGGCGTAAGAGGAGGAAGGGAGAATGTTCTAAACGCCGAATTTTGCGCACCCAATTAAAAAAAAATCAAGAAATGATTAGCAAATTCAGTTTCACCTTATGGAATTACCGTAGGCACATGACAAGCAATACGTTTCTTAGACAGGTGCTTTCGAGTTCCTTAGTGTAGGGTTATTCTAACAGAAACTCAATCGGGTAGAGTTCACCAATGGCAGAGGACATCTTGGAGATGCTGGCTGTTAAACCGCCTGTGACTGCAAGGTGTAATGTCGTCGTAATAAATCGCGTCCCACGCTATTAAAACTGACCTTCTAGAGGTGTGAAGTTTGACAGCAATTCGTGATAATTGCGTTTAGCACAGCGCCACTGCAAACGGTATGTGTGATGTCAGGAGAGCCTTGACTCGTCACTTTGCCATTCTTAGCTGTTTTATGCTTCTCCCCAATCTCGCTATCTGAATCAGTTAAAATAATTTTCTCATAAAAAATTAACCTATTTCGCCTTA
>JARYHS010011408.1:264889791-265078215 GCA_031002005.1 Vandiemenella viatica | reverse complement strand
TTTTTTTATTTTATTATTATTTACAGTTGAAGATACGTATTCTTAGGCGCAAAGCCATTTCTTGCCACGTAATCCACCTTCATCTCTCGAGATGTATTCAGCAAATTCGAATTCGGCTGCAGCTCAACTCCCTTTACTTTTCCTTCTACACAACAAAGTAATGTTCTCGCTCTAAAGATTTTTTTTAGCCCACGAGCAGTGAAGCGCCATTTTCCTACACGATCATTAATTGTTGCACAAATTAGTGCAGCATAAAATATGATTAAAGTAGATTTATAGTTGGATACATGACGATATATTTTGGAGTGGTGACCCTGTGACCCTATCTTTTTTTTTTTTAGAAGTTTTCACTTCAAAAATTAATTGACGCCACCATGATAAGCCTCTGTTGAGAGTAATCAGCGCTTACTGCGTGAGAGATGCCGTCGCTATTCGCTCTCGTGTTTAATACAGCAGGTGCGCCACCCACGAGTGTGGGGACCACGGAGGGCCTAATTGAGTGGCCGAGTCTACCTGCCCGCCCTCTATAATGATCGCCTGTCGGTCAACAAGGCTGCGGGCGGGCAGCCGGCTTTCTCGTCCATTTACTCACGTTCGTGATGCGGTGTCCCTTAAGAGACATCCTGCTGCTAGTGAAATGACCACCTGTTTTAAGGAGCAGCTCACTCCAAACGTGATCTCTGCTTAGAGTCCAGCTCAGGGCAGGTATGTTAGCAACTACTCCTGTCTGTCGTACACGAGTCACTATGCATCCGGTACTCCGAATACAATTACCGGGATGAGGCGAGCAGTAGCGAATATTAGCTGAGACCAGTGGGATATTCCAAAACCCAAAGCAGGTAATGCATACGTAATATCAGTTTTCGAATAATGTGTAAAAAAGTACGTCATTCAATTTTGGTTATGCAAAAGTTTGATAACTATTGGAATTCCGGCTAGAACCTTCCCCCCACAGATCAATTTTATAATTTGGCAGACTACAATATAAAACATTATTTGATCTTAATTAACTTTCTGCGGTTGAAAATGATGGTTTCGGTGAAACATTTTATGCTTTGTATAAACAGGGTACATAAATTTGAGGAGTATCCCACGAATATGCCTCTATAATACGTTCTATTTATGATGGCATTCGGGAGGATTCGGAGTTTGACAACCGGTTCAGTCAACCAGGTTTGGTTGGTGTGTACATTCAGAAAGTTACCAACAGTTAAGGTATAATAATAATGTCATCGTTATTCAAAATGAACCAGACTTGCTCATGCCTTTCTAAAACATGGAATTACTTTTGTTAGCCTTTAAATAACATAATTAATTAAAACTGAATAATATTCTTGCCACTGTTGTCATTGTTCCCCTCGTTACCTTTTCTAACGTATTTACCAACTCTGAGTAACATTGGAAAAAATTGTGCTTTAATCCCATCAGCTGTAATTTTCATCTGTCGTGTTTATGTTGCAGTTTTTCAACTTTGTAACAGAATTTTATAGCTCCGCTTTGCTCTGTGATCATGGATACCGTCCTAGCCACAAATTACTGTTCAAATAACATAGACGAAACTGTTTCTGCTAGAAATCAGCTGATTGTTTGTTCCGCTCAATAAGGTAAGCGATTCTATTGTCGACACGGTAAGTATATGTTTTTCCAACTTTTGAGCCATCGACCATACTATTTAATAACTTAGCATTCTAAATTCATTTTTTCATCATCAATACTTTTTCCATTAATAAGTACCATCAGTGTCAAAAAGAACAAGAACTAAAAAAGAGAGAACGATAGGAAGGTTGACAGAAGGGGCGTGGCCTGCAGATGGAGTCTTGTGGTTGCCAATCCAATTCCAGTTTCCATAAGTGAGCTCCTGGAGAATACTGTATACACGTAGAATTAACTTTACACAAATAAATCGCTTCAGATTTTACTTGAAACATCTGCTGACCTTGCACGAAGTTTTTAACCAGTTATGGATTTCAGTATCTGCCGACAACATAGTATACGTAACTGCAGGTCTCTATATATAGCATCGTGTGTACCGAAGACCGGAACCATTCGTCAATTTTAGATTTAAAGCGCCTCACCGCAGCGTATAAAAAAACTTATTGTTGTTAAAGACACGAAGGTTCGTTCACTTTATGATTGAAGCTCATTTTTAGTTAGTATCGACTAAAAGTCGACTACAGGTGCACTTCTACAATAGGCGCACTTACCTTCAGCACTTTTTGTATTACTTGTTATGCTGTATTCACAAAAGTGTAATGTTCACGGACATGAAAACCGTATACTGAATTGTTTTTAAGTCTCCAAATACAAATTTGTCGTCATGGAAGTAGTTTCTCCATACGGTGATGTTTGGGGAAAACTATGTCATTCTCTTTTATCCCGAGATAAAACATAACAGAGTAGATACTTTTCAAAATTAGAAGTGAAAATCAGTTTGAGTCGCTATTCAGTCAGAATTTCGGAGCTGTTACAGTCAACCACTGAGTTTGGTGCTTCTGCATACTGATTGCTATAAACAAAATAAAAACATGTCATGTATTACGTAATACTTTAATAGCTGCTAGGGATTCGAAGCAGAGGCCTGCGTCCTGACAATATGTTTTTTTCAACATTCGACGTAAGTGGTCTGGTGACTCAGTGGTTAACGCGTCTGACTGGAGATCTAAAGGTCCCCGGTTTCGAATCCCTGTCTCGGCGGGGATTTTCAAAGGCGCTTAACGCGACCTTCACCTCTGACATAGCTTGCTGTGTAATGTGAGGTATTCCAGAAAGCTTCCGTGGTTCGGATTCCACGTTAAACTGTAGGTCCCCTGTACCCTACAGGATTACCGGGTTAGGTTAAGGTGGCAGGGACGGAATGCGCAGCCAATAGAAACCTTGTCACCAGGTCATTACGACCACACGTAATTACTAGCATTCGAAGTAAAGAAAGAATGTTAGAATTGTAGTAAAAGAACTGAAACTTAGTTATGTATCCGGAGCATGTGGATGAGACAAGCTATAATAGTTATTTATCTCGGCCAATTTGCCCTTTTGCAAAGTATTATCACTAATACAAACTGACAGTTGTTAAGAGAAACAGTAGTAGAATATGCCTTAGAATCTTTTAAATTTGTTTTCAGATTAATATATTAACTTTTTAAAAGAAAAAGTAAGAGAGAATGGTTTGATTGTGCATGGCGTTTGGGGCAAACTCAGCTCCGATTTTCGCGATGCCATCGTATCTTGGCTCCTCTGAGCTCTGTCTCTACGAGTCGTAAAGATATGAAAACATGTGGAGGGGATATATGATCGTGGATTTAGTTGCATGTGTGCAATGTGTACAACGAAAAAACTGTAGAGTGAAGAATTGAATCATTGCAGTTTGATACGCAGGTAGAGCTAAACCGTTATCATAACGGATCTAAAATAATAGCGTTACTAACAGTGAGTTGTCTTCATGAAGAGCTCTAAGAACAGTCATTATCCTCAGAACGGGGAAATTCGATACTTGTTTATATACGCACGGTGGAAGCCGAAGATGTCAGTGCTAGTGTGCGGGTAACGGGACGTGAAGCGGCATTAGTGGAGGGGAAGGTCGTGAAGGGCGCCTGTAATTGGCGGGTACGGTAGGCAGTCAAGCACGGAAACCAAAACAAGTAGGTTTCCGGCAGCCGTGGTACTAGGGTGCCGCCCACTGACCACGCACAAGTAACACAGGATCGGCCAACCAGTTGGTGAGAGGTTAAGCCACACCAAACAACTGCACGTATCTCGGATAATTTCCTTATAGACCGTCCATAAACTACGCGGGCCCATTTTGGACTCCTCCGAGCTCCCCCCTTCCTCCCCCCCCCCCCCCACGATTTCCTCTATTGATTCCAGAATAGATTTTGTACTGTTATCTCTTGTCAGACTATCGTAAATTACATCATCAAGGGTTTTCTGCTATTCAGCTAGTCCATTCACAGCGACAGCCTTCCATGCGCCTTTTATTCCGCCAGTCTCTTGGTCTCTATATATTTCCCATTTATCATGATGTCATCCAGCATTTTCAACCTCTTCTTTTCCCTCCATTTACAATGCCCTCCAGAGCGGTTTTGTCCAGGCACTCATTCCTCAACACGTGACCAATTCAGTTCCTTATAGTTTTTATAAGGGACCTTTGCTCTCCTACTAGTTCCAGCACCTTTTCTACATCTATATATATACTCTGCGATTCACAACATTGTGGGTGGCAGCGGGTGCTCAGCACCAAAACTAATTTCTTTACTGTACATTCCAATCCCGAATGGTACGAGGGAAAAAAGAAGTCTTATAATCAGTACGGCACCTTATTTCGCTAATCTTATCTTTCCTCTCATTCTGACTCAAATAGGCTAGTGGACGAAGTATTTCACTACACTCGTAAGTGAAAGTGGGAGTACACATGTTTACCAATAAGTTTATACGAAACGTGCATCATCTATCTACCAGAGACTCCCAGCCCAGTCTACTAATCAGTTCTGTGACGTTCTTCATTCCTTACTTTATCTTTCTTACTTATTTTATCCATCTTCCACCGTATCAACATTTTGAAAACTTCCAACCTCTTTATATCTTCGTGTTATGATTTTATCACGGTGTTTTCACGAAAAATCTACTGTGTGGATCCAAACTGCTCCTTGTCATATGTTTTTTTTTTTCCATCCGACAGACTGATGACTTACTCAATTTACCCCGTCAGATATCCCCAGTGCGAGTTTTGTGCTGCGGAATTACTAAAGTTCATAATAAGCGTTTCGACACCACTTAAAAAAAAAAAAACTGGAATATTCTGGAAGGGGATACAAAATAATTAAAAATACTTTAATAAGACGCATTTTTTATGAAATGCTTGCGTTTTAGTTTTCCGCCGTTATGATACTGCGCATTCCACTCTACCTCTCTTCACACCGCGCTGCATCGAATGTCTCCCTATTGCTTTGTTTGTTGGGTGTGGAAAAAGCTGCGGCTGATTATACGCGACAGGAATAAAGCGTGGAGCTTGGATTAAGATGGAAGTTCGTGGACGGAGCTTTGCGTGTTATCTTGGTTTTCCGGAAAACCAAGCGACCGCGGAAGTCTACGCAATCATTTGAAGTTTTCGGTACCCGGCAAGTAGTTCATAAGGCCGCGTTTACACGATGCAAGTTGACTGGAACGACAGTTAGTTGGAGGGGGTAAGAGAGTGGACTATCATGCTAGTAATATTTTGAAGACAGTCCACTGTCGTACAGTTCTCTAATCCTACACTCTGATCTTCTTCAAAGTACGTCCACATTACAAGAAGGAATTAACATCGTAGCTAATTTGTTAATTATAATGTTGAATGATATGGATAATAACAAAATAAATCGTACAAAATGGTTAAAGAGTGGATACAAAAAAAGAATCGCTTTAAATGCCTCAGCGCCTTTTTTGAAAGAAGTTGCAAGTGAAAATGTAGTGTGTTACATCATTTAAGACTAACTGTCTGTCAATTTGAAGAGCTGCTGTGAAACATTTTTGTCAATACATAAAAAAACTGCATTGTTACGAAGCAATTTTTTTATAGCAGAGTCTCTAAAATCCTTGTTCTTATCATTTTTATTCTTAAAATTCCACATACGAAATTTCCTCACTTTACGATTACTATTACTCCGCGATTCACTAAAAGTGTTTGGCGGAGGGTGCATTGCACCTATCAGGAAAGGTAATGGTTTGGAAGGGATATACGGGATATGGCAGGTGGCGCCCATGGGCTATTGTGAGGAACCATCCGAGCATTCGCCTGGAGCGATCTAGGGAAACCATGGAAAACCCAGATCAGGATGTTCTAAAGATTTTAAAGCCTCTGCTTCACTCCGCTTACGCGACTTGTCGCCATCTTGATTGTTGAACTCGCACGCCAAAAGTTGGTCGTGAACCGAGTCCACTATGCTCAATCAACTGTCTGTCTTGTACCTGTTGCCACGACGAGAGTGCGCGCATCAAAGACAGACACTCGTTCCAGCCAATTAGCATCGTCTAAACGCGGCCTAACGCAGGCCGATTTCCTTCCTGTTCACGGCCAGTACCCAGACCATTGGCTTCAATGACAGCCAAGAATATTGTTTCCAGTGAGGAATTTATTCATTTATTTTTACTTTTAAGTAGATAGCTGAGATTAATTTTGTTACACAAGGACGTTTAAGTCTTTAGACTGAGATTAATAGCTATTTTAAATAAGCACAGAGAAATCATTATGATGCACGGAACCTTAAGAAATGACAGTGGCAAAAAAAAGAATTATATTATATATTAAGTTTGCCAGGTTTCGATTAAAGTTGCAGCACTATAAAAGGTCAGAATAAATGTGAGCATCAGCCTGGGTGGAATAGCTTTCAGATACAGACTATAAATAATATGTGCCAAAGTGCGGATGGCTTGCTTAGTTCGTAACGGAAGCCAAAAAGACAGAGATAAATCCCACACGGTTCCGATGCTTGAGTCTGTTAATTCTAGAAAGGCTCGGGACATTTAAATTTATGAGACTTGTGCACCCACCAGGAGAGGAAGAATTGCCGAAGACAGAAGTGAATTTTATACTGTCCACAAATTAATTTCGTGATTAATACCACTTACGAAACGCATAAGGAACCTGTTCTCGCGATGGCTGGCAGCAACTGGGACTTAATTAAAAAGAGGCAGGTATATCACCCGACGAGTACGCATTCAGCCTTCAGAACTCGTTTCGCAGGCGCCGAGGAATGTCGTTAAGCGGAAATAGTATGGTTACTGATTGTGTCTGTACATTCACGTAGTAACAAAACGGTCGTTTCAGCCCAGCCAAATCAAATTAGCAGTTTTTCTGTGACTAGAGTAACACGTCGGAGTATTCCACTTTATTTCGACGTATTAGAGTTATTTATTACATTCAAAAGTTATTTTAAAAATGTTTGAATTAGTTCAGTAGTCATCACATTTCAATTTAATAAACTTTTAGCGAATATTTGTAATTAACAGGTTTTCTGTAATGTATTAACACTAGTGTAAGCCACAGACCGTTTTCTGCGTATAGTCACTGGTCTAGAATAGTTTCAGTTTTTAGGATGAAAGATTATGACAGGTTGACCTCATTTGACCAAACATAAACTTTATCTTGTGTTTCAGGGCGAATAAAATCTCTTGAGCTTGAACAACTCAGAAGCATTAATAGAGGTAGGTATTAAACACAAACAGGGACGATAGCGCAATCGTATAATTGCTTAAAGTTCACTCTGTAAAATTTAAAAAGTTCCTGTTTGCTTCGAAAGCATCACGTTGTTTTTTTATTGAAACTGAGCAAACGCTCATAATCAGAGACAATATAACTTATAATGTAATCATTGGTCATAGTATCCGTAACGGCCAGAGAACTTAATGCACATTCCATATTATTAAACAGTAGAGCAACTCCATAGAAACGAATTGCAAGAATAGTCGATTCGGTGACATATTTGGTCTGATGTCCACTTAAAATAACCTAATAACTCACGTACAGCAAACATGAACAAAGACCACTAACGAAAGTGCTCAGTAAAATACCTAAAAATCAAATAAACCGTAATGCATTAACTTCGGTCAAGCAACAATATTAGTAAAATTTTTAATTAAATTGAAATTCATCCTAAGCCAAAATTACAATTGGCATTCGTGGTTACAGCAGAGACCATGATTAATTTAATTTTTAAAAGTTGTTTTAAGTTGCTTTCATTAGCAACGTGTCACTGAAAAGCAGATCAACGTTTTTCAGACGTAAAGTTTATGGATATATTTTAATTATGAAACGCAACGAAAAGCAAACTTAATGAATGTATTATGGCAATTAATTTGGTAGCAGTTGCTTAGCTATTAAATTGTGGACATAACCACGAGTTTCTTCTAACGGTATCTCTGGTCGTTGTTTTGCGAGCGAAGGCTGACACGTGACATGGTTCTCCAGCCAATAGCTATCGAGGTGAGTGAATGAGTGAGCTTACAAAATTATATAGTTGATTGTTTGGATCACTTAAGTTATTCAGAAATTCAAAAAATTGTGGGTGGCAGAAGATGCTCAGCACCAAAACTAATTCCACTCTGTGCATTACAATCCCGAATGGCACGAGGGAAGAAATAATTCATATAAGCATCAGTGCGGCATCTTATTTCTCTAATCTTATCACTCCTGTCATTGCGGCCCAATTAGGTTGGCTCACAAAGAATTTAATCGCATTCGTAAATGAAAGTGGATGTACGCATGTTTACCAATAAGTTCTGCCAGAAAATATCAGTCCAATATGCGAATTAGTTCTATGACTCTTTCGTAAGGACTGTGACAAACAGTTACCTATCTTCTCTGTCCATTCTCTGTATTGTCAAATCAACCCCTTATGAAACGGATCCCATCGACAAAACAGAAGTCTAACTGTGGATGCACAAGAGTTTTGTACGCAGTCTCATTTGTTTGACCATTACAATTTTTCAAAATTCTACATACGAATCGCAGCTTAGAATTAGCTCCATCTACGACCGGATTGTTAAGGTTTCGTGTTGCTTTTGTGCCTTCGTCCCTTTGCGCCTTGTCGACGTGGTGGTCATTCGAGGCGAGAAAGAGATTTGACCATGGCCTTTTTAAGGAACGATCCCGGCATTCCTCTGAAGTGATATCGGGAAACCACAGAAAACTGAAATCTGGGGACCGGACGAGGATTTCATCCCACGTCCTCCAGAATGCGAGGCCAGAGTATTACCGCTCTTCAACAATGCTTGGTAAATGCTGCTTACGGCACGAAAGTAGTTAAATAGTTGTTCAGGTTGTCAATGGATGCGACAAATTGGTATATAAGCCTACAGTAGTCTACATCTACATCTATACTCTGCAATTCACAATTAGTGTGGGTAGCAGAGGGTGCTATGCACCAATACTAATTCAGTGCATTCCAATCCCGAACAGAACGAGGAAAGAAAAAATACATAAATTTATCAGTACGGCATCTTATTTCTCGAATCTTGTCCCTCCTGTCATTGCCACCTAAATAGGTTGGTGGAAGAAGTATTTCGTTGCACTCGTAAATTAGAGATTTTCGCATATTCTCCAACAAATTCAAACGAAAACGACGTCGTATGTCCGCCAATAGTCCGGCCGAGGGCATGGGTGTTTAGTGTATGTGTTGTCTCTATGTCGTGTCCATCGTGTTGTGTATAGAACCACTTGGAAAAATAATACACTGTGATGCAATGAAATACACTGGATGATTCAAAATACACTTGAGTTGGCTGTATGGCCTCGAAGCCAAAAGCCATAAAAAAAAAAAAAAAAAAAAAATGTCCGCCAAACAATCCCAGCCCAACCCATGTATCAGCTCTGTGACACTTACATAAGGACAGTAACTAGCGGTCACGAATCGAGCGGCTCTCCTCTGTACTTTCTCTAATGTATCAATCAATCCCTTGCGATACGGATCCCAAATTGCACAACAGTATTCAAAATGCCGACGAACTACTGTTTTGTACGCAATTTCCTTTGTATGAGCATTACAACTTCTCAAAATACGACCTATAAAACGTAGTTTGCCTACGACGGAAGTTATGTGCAAGTCCCATTTCATGTTGCTTTGTACTGTTACGCCTAAATACTTCAGCGAATCGACCGTGTCAACAACTGAATTGTTAACTTTGTACTCGTGAGCAAACGGGGTCTTTTTGTTACTTATATGCATTGCCTTGCACTTTTTGCAGTTAAGTGTAAGCTGCCATTTATGGCACCATTCCGAAATAACATCCAGATCGCGCTGCATTTCTAAGGAATCGTCAGAGCACCTCACTTCCCTATAAATCGTAAGTGCATCATCAGCAAAAAATCGCATCCTGCAATTAACATTGTCACCGAGATCGTTTATAAAAATTAAGAAAAGAAGTGGCCCTATTACACTTCCATGACGAACCCCGAAGTAACATCTAGCTTAGAAGACGCTTCCCCGTCAACAACGACATACTGCGACCGACCAGTTAGAAAATCGCGTATCCATTCGCAAATCTGATCAGATATACCGTACGCTCGAATCTTCGCCATAAGCCGGTTGAGTGGTACAGAGTTAAAAGCTTTCTGGAAATCCAAGAAAATAGCATCAACTTGTGATCCTGCATCGATAACCTTCATTACGTCAAGCGAAAATAAAGCCAGTTGCGTTTCACACGATCGGTTCTTCCGAAACCCGTGTTGGTTCGCTGTAAGTAACTCGTTTCCATCTAGAGACTTAATAACGTTAGAGCATATGACATGCTCCAGAATTCTACTGCAAACAGATGTTAGAGATATGGGTCGATAATTCCTAGGATCTCTCCGATCAGTATAAATTATAATATTTTCATCTTTCAACTCATATCGAAATTAGGAAATCTTAAATCCATCTGTGCTCTGTTAAATACTTCCAAGATGAATTTTCTATAAACAGGGGTCGGTATGTTTTCAGAATTTTTCTGTCGTCTTTCGTCTGGTTTGATGCAATCCTCCATCCCTTCCTATCCTGTGCTAACTTTGTCATCTCTACATACCCCTTACAACCCACGTCCTCAATTATCTCTGCTTCATATTTTCTAATCTCTGTCTTCCTCTATAGTTTATAATGATTTAATATAAGGATTTATGTTGCTTCATTAATAACACTTGAGTGCCGAACTCAAGAACTGCATTTATTGCACATTTTATTCAATCACAATACATAGAATGCCGGCACCAGACTTGATCATTGTCGTATCGGTCTACTTAATATTCAAGACAGCAGATTAGCACATAGAACTACAGTTTCGTCAGCACACATGTTTAACATTCCTATTCAGTATAGTCTAGAACAGTGTTTCCCAACCTTTTTTGGGTCATGTCCCACTTTCAACATTTTTTTTGCCCCCCCCATACATAATTTTTAATAAAAAAATTATTTGTTATTAAAGAAACTGATATAGTATGGTTTTTGAAAGGAAACACTTTAATATCATCATAAAACACAGTAAGTAAAATTAAAAAACATATAATGAAATACTAAAATTCAAATTCAAAAGATTTATAATAATCATTTATTATGGCAATTTAGTGTGATCCTTTTAAGAATTTGCTTTTTTGCTATATTTTGTAACCATATCTGGCATTGCGTTTAAATAACCCAAAGAAAAAGCGGTAAATTCGTATCAAGTCAATTTCTAAATTGCCCCCCTAAAAAAACCAAATTGCCCCCCTGTGGGGCGTGGGCCCCACGTTGGGAAACACTGGTCTAGAATATGGACGGCACATAACCAGATACTCATACTCGGCGAACATTTCGCACAACCACCTGAATCACGAACACACGTCCACTAGACCCTTCACTAGTATATCCGCCGCCTCTCGTCTCTCGGCCAATCACGACACGTGACTGTTCTGGCCAACCAGTGCCTTTCTCTCTCTGCCTCGTCTTTCAGCGTTATTCCACTTTCTTTTAGATGATGCACTCCTCATCTATTTGGGTGTGCAACGGTATCGTTACAAGTTCTAGCCTTCGCCTGTTCCCTCCACCAGCAAATTAACCAATCAGGTTACGTAGCTTTCCGTTCATATCATTTTTCACAAATAAAATGAGGTACAAAACACACAACAGCATGTGAATATTTATTTCCTTCATTTAATTATCTCCGTATGTAATTTACAATAGTCTGATAAGAGAAAACGGTACAAAATGTGTTTTGGAACCAAAAGGGGAAAAAGCTAAGAGGAGGGGGGGGGGGGGGTGGTTAAGTAGCAAAAGCCACGTCCGGCTACGAGGGGGTGTTTCACAGGAGGCCAAAATGGAGCTACGTGGCTTATGGACGCTCCCTAACGTGAGATTGACCTTGTAATTTTGAAGACTTTTTTTTTTAGTACTACTGCTCTTTGGAGGGCGGCAATCTGAAATAAAAAGTTGATGTGAGATTTTCATCTGCTCCCCTTCCCTTAAATGAAATTTAGTAAGTGGGTGGCCATTTGAGGTGAAATAGGGGGTAGGGATCCGCCGAAACCTCACCAAATCTCACAAAAAAGAGGGGTAGACGGAAATCTCACGTGATCTTTTGAAATTCTTGAAGGACAGTAGAGCCGAAAAAAGGTCATCAAAGGTCATCAAACGACGCAGATGTCGCCTTTAGAGGGGTATAAGGTACAGAAATGACACGGATATTGCCTTTGTGGAGGATATAACTACCTTCAGAAGCAGGATTGCTAAAAGAAAAAAAAAAAAAAGGTCTCATACTACGAAATCGATCAGCAGGAGGAGGTGGGGGGAGGATCTCGTCAAAATATCAAGTCATCTTAGGGGTGGGGAGGGTCAGACCAGATTTCACCAAATCTCACCAGAGGGGTTCTAGAATTCTTGAAAAATACCTCACGTAATTAATGGACGCCCCTTACTACAAAATGAGTCAAAGAAACAAATGAATTCCCAGAAAGCTCAGTCAAATTCTAACAATTGGCACTATCATGAAACAAAAGTAATAAGTTTCCGTATCGTGGAGGTAAATTTGGGCGAAACATGGTGCTCGATGCTTCTCCTACGAAATAGTTCCGAGATCTAGAAAGGAAGTGCTGCTCTCCACCTTCTCCAGTTTCAACGCATACACCTAGACATAAGAACTGACTTCACCTTACTTTTAACAATATCAATAACACCGAGAAAAGTTTCAATAAAACTGCGATTCACCGCATACACCTAATATACCTGGACGTGAGTACCTTACTTCTCCTTACTTTTAACAATATCAATAACTCCCAGAAAACATTTAATAAAACCGTGAGTTGCTTAACAAAAATCTCACCTGATAGGAAACTTAAACTCGGTTCCAGTTTTTAAAGTCCTTACAAACGGGCACCATGTATATTGACAACGACAACGTAGTAATTAAATGGACTGATATAACGGGGCTGGGGTCGTTGACATTCGATGTTAATTACTGGAGAATGCACTGCAGGAAATCTGGAGAAGACATCTGAGCTGTCAGTCTCGTTAATAATGAGGGGAGAAGTCTGCTGCCGTAATTGAGCCGTCAGACAGGAAGACAGAAGGACGCTAAGAAATTGAAACGTAAGAGCGGTACTTGTTCGTACGTGATCCAAGATAAATGTATTCTAATATTTTCTTAGCCGTACCCACCCAGTATTCAATAATTCCGATGCAAATTCGGATTATAAGCTGCTGGAAAACACGTCAAATCCTTAATTCCAACTTATAGAAAATTTGTTTCTTTTGTGAAAGGATACATTCTTGGAGATTTTATTTAGTATTAGCGAAGTTACCGGCATTGCCCGGTATAGTTGGCGTAGATTTACGCTATTTTTATTCCCGCAATGAGAAAAATTTGTACAGAGTTTCATAAAATTTCCGCCATCTTTTTTCTGAATTAAAACAAACCTAGATTCACCTGCCCCCTACCAAGAAACGGGTGGGTTGAAGTTTATTTGCACGAACACTATTATCAATCGTCCGTAAAAATTCATGTGTATCTAGCTTCATTAATTACGTTAAGAAATTGGATTACTACATTGCTATACAACGCTAGATTATGGTAGCAACTCACATTTGATTCAATTGCGAAGTGAATGGATATACTTTTTGTTCGAAACGCCAGATAGTTTAACTCCGCAGATTCAGCCTTTTATACAAATATCAAAAGTGAAGCCAGAATCATATTATCGTAAATAAATGATTTTATTCAAACAAAAGACTAATGATGATCGCCAGAGACAATGTAGTCGTAGGCCTACTGCCAGAGATCGTGGTTAAAGAAAATCAATGGATTCGAGACATCGACCAATTAGATAAGATTTTAGTTTGTCAGTCAAAAGAGGTTAAGTGAATACGAATGTCAGGGAACAAACAACGGCCCTTTGTTTACCAAAAACTCCCCTAAGAGAATTTATCGGACGGCAGAAACAAGCAACTGCGTATAGAAACATCTGAAAACGAAACTGAAAGAAAACTGAATACGGCAGTTAGACAACTTTTCATTAGCGCCTTGATTTAGGGACAATTATACATTAGCGAACAAAAAAGCACCTGGAAGACATGGTCGAGAGTCAATGTAACTTCGTACACATACACCCCGTCGCCAGGTATGCAAATGATTAGAGTTACAATTCTCGAGAATGCATTAGTGTTTAGTGTTGTTTCCACGGATGGTAGGGTGTATCCCTGTGAACGATACGGAGATGTTGCATAACTCGTCTGAAACAATGTTATGAGCACTTGATAGAGTTGGATAGGGGCCTCGTTGTGAGTCTCCATTTGGCCGGCTGATCAAATCGTGCAATATCCAGATTTGGTAGGCATTGCTATGTGGCTCGATGGTGGGAACGTGAGGGCAGGCATACTCGTCGTCAATGTTCCGGTTGATTACGTCTGACCACCGCAGCCGAATCAGTGCATGCGTTCATTTCAAATGGGGTGCAAAGTCATACATTATTTTTTATTTTTTTAATGGCATTTGGCAACAGAGGCCATACAGCCAGCTCAGTGTAATTATTACAGCTTTCAGTGTATAAGTCGTCATCCAGTATATATATTTTGTATTTTTCCAATATATGGACGCCACAGGACGGACAGAACAGTCAGACACACACAACACTTAAACATCCATGCCCACGGCCGGATTCGAACCGGCGGCCTTCGGCACGCGGAGCTAGCACTCTAGCCCCTACGCTACCGAGGCCGGCCAACGTCATACTGATAGGTGGGCTCATACTGTCCGGTTCTTAGTGAATTTGACTCGAGTTTGTAATCACTGAAATATCACATAGTCTCTCTCAACTCGTGAAGTTTAATTTTGTTTCATCCTTTCAAGTATTTTTTTTTTTTTTTTTGCTGGGCACTACAGATTTCCGTCGGAATTATAGCTTGTAAGAGCACTATCTGAATCGTTTTAGATGATCCATGCAGGGTAACGGTATGCTACGCTCTTTTTATTCATTACTTGCAGGTTACACAATAACCATGTCATATCTTGATTACATCAAACAGACGGTTGTTTCAATATATCTGAAACTCGTAGATAAACTAAATTCACCACGTTTTTTACTTATATATGCATTAGACATTCGTCTCGAAATGTTTACTAATCAACAGCAAATGTAATAAAACTTACGATGAGACTTTATCACATGACAACTGCCACCACGTTGAAACGGATGCAAGGCTGTAACGTACTGGAAATGATTTCGCGTGCTATGGTTCGCAAGCCTTCTACAGTCGGCTGTTGTGAAAACTCAATCGGTATGCCAGCCAATCCAATGGAAGCCGTTTTCATTTCTATCTCAATAAAGTTATCAATCACTGAAAGTCAAATTTATGCTTTCCAAAACGAAAATTCCAAATTGAAAAATTTATGGACTGTCATGAATAAAATACTGAAGGAAGATTTTGGACTAAATACAACTAAAGAAAGACAAAAGTGATGAAATGTAGCAGAAATGATACCAATACTAGTAGATTAAATATAAAAATAGGGTCGGATGCGATAGAACAAGTTAGTGAATTTTGCTACTTGGGAAGTAAAATTACTACCGAAGCAGAGATGATGTTAAAACCAGAATAGCTCTAGAAAAAAGAGCTTTCATGAAAAAGATAAATCTTTTAGTTTCAAATATTAATCTAGGACTCGGAAAGAAATTTTTACTCGTAAAATTTTGTGTGTGAAACACAGCACTTTATGGCAGCGAAGTATGGACTTCGGGAACACCAGAAAGAAGAAAAATTGAAGCATTTGAAATATGGTGTTATAGAATGATGCTGAAAATTAGATGGAGAGATAAAGTACGAAATGAACGAGTTTTCGAAATGATGGGCGAGGAAAGAAGTTTGTGGAAGAGTCTTACAAGAAGAAGGGGCAGGATGGTGGTTCATATTTTGAGACATGCAGGACTGATTAACTTTTTAGTGGAAGGTAAGAACTGCAGAGGAAGACAGAGATTAGAATATATGAAGCAGATAATTAATGACGTGGATTGTAAGGGGTACGTTGATATGAAGAGGTTAGCACAAGAAAAAAGTCATCAAGTTTTATAACTCTATAAATTACAAATATTAATCAAAAATGTTTTTAATTGATCTGAATTTTTTTTTTTTTTTTTTTTTTTTTTTTTTTTTTTTTTTTTTTTTACTTATTGCTTTACGCCTTGTCGACGGCTAATGTCGTTGGAGGCGGGATGGGACTGGGGACAAGGAACTGGAAGGAATTCGGCCATGGCCTTTTTGAAGGAAGCATCCCGGCATTCGCCTGGAGTGATTTGGGGAAGCCATGGAAATCCCAAATCTGGATGCCCGGACGGGGATTCGAACCCGCTTCCTCCCGAGTGCGAGGCTAGAACGTTAACCGATTAACCACCACT
Source organism: Vandiemenella viatica (assembly GCA_031002005.1). Classification (NCBI taxonomy): domain Eukaryota; kingdom Metazoa; phylum Arthropoda; class Insecta; order Orthoptera; family Morabidae; genus Vandiemenella; species Vandiemenella viatica. The sequence goes on along the minus strand of JARYHS010011408.1, from coordinate 265,061,855 downwards.
CTCGGTCTCTGAAAAATTAAGGAAATTATTTGTAAGTGTGTATCTGCAATTTTAATTCAGTGAACCAGGCTTAAAAAGCTGTAAAATGCATATAAATACTTACTGACGCCACTATTGACCTATTATAATTCCAAAAAAGTTTTTAAATTACAGTTAACAGAATACGAAAACAGGTTCAGATGTCGATAAAGTATAGCAGAGTTCGATAGTTTTCAAGAGGAAATACAGAATAAAAGGAAAACAGTTTTAATAGAAGAAATAAATAACAAAAATAGCTGAATCAAAAGAAAAAAGGCGTGAAGTTATTTCCCGGAGTCGAAGAGAAGACGAAATGAGGAGAAAGTCACTGTGGCATTCAAGAGCTGTCGAAGTTTTCATGGATGTCTCTTACTCTAATATGGCCGTACATTTCGTAAATCTCGTGTGCTGCTGAGCAACCGCGTGTTTTTCCCACTGCGTTTTGTAATTGTGATTAATTCTGTCGGGGAAAGCGGAAGGCATATGCAGGGGCGGGCCATTAGTCAACGCCACAGTCCGCAATTAATCGCCGGCTGCCGGCTTATTGATAAACGCACCCGCGACGTGATTGTTCCCGCGTACTTTAGGACCGCAGATTGCACAGTGGAACCCGCAATTTGGCGGCACCGCGTGATTTATCAGCGGGTGTATCGGCCGCTCCCACGTCGCTATGGCTCCGCCCAGACACTCGCTCGTTACGACGGTGGCCAAGCTAGAGCTGCCGGCACGCAGTTGCAAATTAGCGCACTGGTATTCAACAGGAAGGGCGAATTCTACTTCTGGTTTCCCACGACTTTCTCCAGCGCCCGAGGCTGCAGTCGGTCCAGATTTACGACTGTTGCATCACAACTCTCACTGGGGATGCACAGTGGCGGCTTATCTTAGTTAGGCACGTGTGTCCATTAACTAAACACGAAGGAATTATTTGCGACCTTTAAAGGGACCGTGCACAAACTACGTGGCTCGGTCTAGCGGGGGGGGGGGGGGTTGGCTGGAAGGCTTCGCTGGGCTACGTGGGGGGAGGCGGGGGTTACGAGCCAGGCCACGTAGCTTTCCTTTCATACCATTTTTCACAGTTAAAATGAGGAACTAAACTCACAACAGCATGTGAATATTTATTTCCCTTAGTTAATTATCTCCGTATGTAATTTATAATTGTCTGACAAGAGAAAACAGTACAAAATGTCTTCTGGAATCAAAAGGGAAAAAAGCTACGTGCTACGTGGGGGAGGGGGGGGGTAGAGGCAAAAGCCACGTAGGGCTACGTGGGGGGGAGGGGGGTCCACAGGAGGCCAAAATGGAGCTACGTGGTTTATGCACGCTCCCAAAGCATTGAGTACAGGTTACTCCCATCGAGGGTACAGAAGGGCTCTTCTCCACGCATCGAAATGATCCCGGGCGTCTATCAATTACCTGACGTGAAATAGGAGGGGGAGGGGGGGGAATCAAGCGAAATCTCATGAAACCTCACCAAGGAGGAGAGGGGGGTCAACGGAAATCTCAGGTGAGGTTTTGAAATTCTTGAAGGATGGTAGAACTAAAAAAAAGAATTTCTACAAATGACCCGAATGTCGACTTTAGGGGGGTATATGATCTAGAAATGACGCGGAAACCGACCTTAGGGGGGGGGGGGTTAAAATAGTACGAGGTCGATTAGCAGGGGGGCATCCGTCAAGATTTCAAGTCATTTCAGAAGGGGGGGGAGGTCCCTGGTCCTACCAGATCTCACCAAATCTCACAAGAGGGGAGGGGGTTCGGAATTCCGGAAAACATCTCACGTAATTAATGGACGCCCCCTCAGCAGTGGAGAGAAGGAGAGGGGGAAAGTCGCCATATTGATTGGCCCAAAGAACACGGCAACTGTATAAGAAACAGTGTGGAACGGAGAATTTCTTCCAGTTATTAATTTTCACATTATCAATAAAGAAGTCTTATATGGTATTATCTAGAAATATTAAGATTTAAGAAAAAAAGCTGCTAAGATATTTTTGAAAGGAATAGTGATCGCCGAAACTGAACTCTTTTTCCCTAGTCACAAAAAAAAATGGTCATATTGTTATTTTGGAACGGTGAATAAATCCCTAGTAGTCTCACGGGTTCAATAAAAATTATACATTCAAGACATTTTCTTCTATATGAATATTCATATGGAGACTAATCAGGTGTGCTCGTACTAACGGTGGCAGTCAATTAATGTAGAACTCGTCAGATAAGAGCACTATCACCTCTTTTTGAATATTTGAAATAATAAAAAGATTTCGACTCCTTAAATGACTGTGAATTTTTCAAATATTAACAAAATCATTTATTTGGAAACAACATTTTCAACATTCGTTCGGAATAAGGTAACGAATAAATTTTTTAGAACAACGTCATCCTATTGAGAGGTATGAATAAATGTTTTTAACAGGCATTGTAAAGTTAAAATGATAGGCCCTACTCTTGCTAATTGCATATACCGTTTAAACTCTTCAAGAAAAGTAATTGCAACGTGACTTACTTATGAAATGATGTTCCAGGTTGTTTCCTATCTCACCTGTTTGTGCAACCGTATGTAACACAAGCTGGCATTATATAAAAAAAATTGAAATGTTCGAAAATAAAATATTCAGAGCAGTAAACACAATATAAATTGCGCGATGTTTTGCCGACGTAACATGGCCGCCAGGCATGCGCTGTATGATCCAAGTGTTTACGAAGGGGCGCGATGGCTCGGGTGATGAAACTGTGGTTCAGTGCGCACAAAGCGTCATAAATTGAGGAAAAATATCATTTCATATGAAATACAGTACGGCGGACAATTTAAGACCATTTCAGGACCGGAAAAGTAAATTTCTAAATGTTGTGACACTTTAAAACTGAACATTTTAAAATTGTAAGTAAGTGGAGAACCAACGCAGCTCAGGTAGAACTGAAGTAAACTCGCTTGGAAATGCGGAGAAGTTGATAGAGGAAGAATTCGGGGCACAAGAAAACCAAGCGGAGCCACGGCCTCAGGGGGAGTTAAGGCAACGTAACTGCCCAGAGGAACACAATACCACCACAGTCGATCAGTCTGGTCTTTTTTATTTCTATTAACAAATCCGGTTGTACCAGCTAAGTTATATGTAAAAATTTCTCTAGTGAACCTAAATAATGATTAGGATTCCACGTTAAAGTGTAGATCCCCTCTAAGCCTTTGTTTAGCTTGAAATTTTTTCTGTGGTTATGTACATATTGTATTGTTAGTCCTAAAGTGGTCCTAGTTGGCCCAAACGAACATACATAAAAAAAATTTCAGCTGTCAAGCAGCTTGCAGTTGTTTTTTATGTACGTAAAAAAATGTTAAGTTATAAAAAATATTTTTACTTCTGTAAACGTGTTCTGGAAGAGTTATCTTCACGTTAGCACTTGTGGTAATGGCTCAGACGACTACGTAACCCCGTAGCTTTTTCTTTCCAGCAGCGTGATAGAAAAAAAAAATCATCTATATAACAAGAGATCTGGTGGCTCAGTGGTTAAGGCATCTGACTATAGATCGAAAGTTCCCCGATTCGAATCCCTGTCTCGTCAGCGATTTTCATAGCCCTTGACCCAAGCTTTACCTCTGGCACAGCTTGCTGCGAAATGTGAAGTACGCCAGACCTAATCCCTGGTTTGGATTCCACGACAAAATGTAAGTACCCTATACATGGTAGGATGCCGAGTTAGGTTAGCGCAGCTACGATAGGGGTGGATAGCGCAACCACTAGGGGAGCGTCCATAAACTACGATGATCGGTCTGGAAGGGGTTGGGTAGAAAGCTACGGTGGGCTACAGGGAAGGGGAGAGGAGTTCGGAGCCAAGCCACAGAGGTTTCCATTCATATTATCTGTCACCGTTAAAAGTATGTACAGAACACACAACAGCCTGTGAATTTCCGTAATTTAGGTTTGATTAGCGTTTTCTGAATAAAGGACGCACTTGTAAAATTACCATGACTGAACTGATTTCATACAGTTTAACGACTTAAAATATGATAGAAATTTTATGAATTTGCCTCGCTAATTCCGAGTGAGAGGCAACCGTTGGAAAAAACTTTAGGCACGATAGCGTACCCACACTATGAAAGTCTAAACATCGGAGCCTTGGCCTCAAAGTAAGTGGAAAGGACATTGACCTGGAGCCCTTTTCCCTGAATGACACATTGATGTCTGTCAGGTATAAGATAAATTATACATGTTAACTAATTGGCGTTACTTCCTTTCTAATGGAATAAGATTATTCAGTACTTATAAATGACATTTGCATTTGTCAAAGTACGTTGCATTCTCGGAGGTTTTCTGACCAGCTGTAAGAAGGGATGAGCGTAACATCTATATAGTTTGATTACAACTGAGCAGTTGCTTACAAAAAGAGTAGCCATTATTATTATTATTTTATGGCTTTTGGCAGCTGAGGCCATACAGCCAGCTCAATGTGTTATATTAAAGCTTCCAGTGAATCAGTTAAATCCAGTGTTTATATAGTCTTCAAAGTGCGGACGCCACAGGACGGACAGGACACACACACAGACACACAACACTTAACATCTATGCCCGCGGCCGGATTCGAACCGGCGACCTTCGGCACGTGGAGCTAGCACTCTAGCCCCTACGCTACCGAGGCCAGCTAGACAGTATTTCGTCGTTTTAGAAACGGTATAAAATGGGTTGCTGTATTTGAAGTAATATATAACACACTGGTTCATATGATGAAGTAAAATAAAATTTCGTTTACAGAGAGTGAGGGAAAGATAGTGAATGTGAAAAAAGTATTATCTAACTGATATGGAAATTTATTGATGTGGTGAAAAGTTAGCTAATTGTGCAGTTACGTCTTGACAGGTGTCAAGAAGGGAAAAGAGAGTAATAATAGTTTATTTTTGTGTACGACTGCCGTTGAAGTCGATATTAGATTTTCCTTATTTTGTAGAAGTTTCCAAAGTATTTCAGACATTGCCTGTTGCGGGCTGAATTCAATGGGATGAGATAAACCAAGATATAGCGAGTGACAGGTGGATCATTGCGACCGTGAGTGTGGGATATTTTTGCTCTAGTAGGGATCAAATCTAGTTCAATAAAGAGTTTTGCATAAACTAATACAGTATTCGTGTAACATGTTTAAAGCATTAGAATTATTTAGTGGGAAGCAGTTGCAATTTTTTGTTGTTGTTTTTAGAAATTTTGAGGTAGTTATGATAAAAAAATATTTATTTGTTTCTGTGTGTTAGCTATTCTAAAACTGATTGAAAAATGTCCATATGAAGCAAATAGCTGTTTCATTAAACAGTTACGACAAGCACGCAGAAAACCAATATGTAAATAACTACTACATGCCACATGTAACCAGCCCACACTGATCTATAGTTTTTTGTAATTATAGTTTCTATTTGAAAGTATATTATAAATTTTATTTTTCTTGCAATAGTGATTCAAACAGTAATACTGAAGCCTTGTTTCGGAACAGAATCCATTGTTTGTCAATAGGCTCGCTAGCCAGCCAGCCGCGCAGCGCAATACTCACGTAATATAGTTACATTGCATTCAGGGCAGTCCGCGTAGTGCCACCGAACAGTGTAGTAGTCATGGTTAAGGTTTGTAGGGAATGAGGCAGCAGCCTCGACTGTATGATTGAGGGGTATCAAAGCTGTATACAGAATTTTGATAGAATCTAAAGAACATGGTGAAGGAGTTGTGATTTAATATGTTTTTCCAACAAGAACGTAATGAATGAAGTTATGGTATATCATATTATTATTGGTTGAATAATAATACCTCTCACTGAAGTATCTAAGAGAAATGAACAGTACTTATAAAAGAGAAAAGAAGTAATTAAAGTGATTTTTGTCTCGAGAGAAGTGATAGGAGAAGGCTACCTACTCGAGTGCTCGAAATAGTTAGTGCCAACTGTTGGTAGCGAGGGTAAGGAGCTCGCAACTCAAATAGTACAAACTACTAGGGATAATAATCTTAATTAATGAATAAATCTTATAGCCGTTTTATCTATCCTGTAGGTAATATTGGCTAATAAGCAATATCTTCTTTTCACGGCAATAGAATTTTTGAATCAGAAACCTGGAACAGTGGCGTAGCTAGCGTGGGTGACACCCGGGGCGGTTATTGATGGTGTCACCCCTTGAAAAATTAAATTCAAAATTAAGTAAAATATAATATCTTGTAAGTGTAAAATATGATATTAATAAAATATAATTAAATAAACATTTATTGTTTTTAAAAATTATAGTTAGTAAAATTGTAATATTAAAATCATTCAAAAATTCACAAATAAACTAAATACAATTGTTTACACAATCTCAGATTTTTAGCTTTGACAGCTGCAAAGTCGTAAATCACATCTTCAAAATTAACAATTTGATTTACTTCATGTTCAATAGTCAATATGGCAAGATTTTATCCACGTGTTGCTCACCGGTGATCGAAAGTGGTTTTAGATTAACTTTAACTCTTCTGAAGATCGGGCCTCAGTCCGACACTCGGCCGTCTTTGGATTGGTTTATGTTTTGACGGTGCTGATCAGTGTCGGCCTGATGGATGTAGAGAAGCGCATAGAGAGAGTTCGGAAATTTCCCTTCCCTTACGACTAAATGTTGTTTTCATGTTATTATTTGCCTTTAAAAAAAGTTTTTTTTATCCATGTTCATCAGATGTTCATAAAATGTAGGAAGAGTCCTCGCATCTTCGCATTAAAAAATCAAAGCTTTGCCAGAGTTGAAGATCAATTTTAAGACCCACAAAAATTGCAGCCGAGATCCGCATTTGTAACCGAACCTACCACACCCGAATCACACGCCGTAACCAGACGCAAGACTAATCTAGAAGTACTGAAAAATATGTATTCAAACACATAAAAGTCGATTCGAGTCTTCTGATAGCAAAAATAGATGGTATAGAAAAATTGTTTATTTTATCATGTTTGAAAACTTATTTTTCATTACACCTATATTCGGACTGGTGACTCAAATGGTTACTGCGTGTGATTTGGAAACTGAAGGTCCCAGTTCAAATCCTGGTCTCGACTGTAATTTTTGCGGGCATTAAAATTGACATTTACCACTGGCAAAACTTTTATCTGTTAATGCGAAGGACGCTCGGTGGTTCGAATTTCACGTTAATCTGTAGGTCTTCTTTTCAAGTTAGGTGACTACGATTTAGGTGCACTGGGAGTTTCCCAATAAGAAATTCTGTGACTAGAACTTTGAGATAATTATGAAATTATTATTTTTACTATACAAAACCTTTACGACCTATATTTAAATTAAAATATGTTATAATCTCGTTCTTCACTAACAAAAAGTACTGAGTGAATCGAAAAGAACCTCAGACAAAACAAACATGTCAAGTGCGAAGTGATTGACATTTCATTGAGATTGCGTTGATACTGTTAATACTGCGCTGGGATACTATTTTTGTACATAAGATATCAACCAGTTAAGTGATTACGTGAGTCAGATAAAAAAGTATTTTAATGTACTTTTGTACCAAAACTGCAAAATATTAGTACAGTACTCTATAATAAAGTAGGGTGTCAAACCTACCCGTCATCCCCAACACTGATTTCCTGAAACAATCACTTGAAAACGTTAAAGGAGACTAAGACCGGGTAGGAACACGGGCGAGCTATCTAAAAGTGTGGACGCGAGGGGGCGAGCCGTCACTCGGCCGACTGTTGTTACGGTGACGGTACAGGCCAGTATTCGCAAAGTGCAGCTCGACCTTTTACACTTAGCAACTGATACACAAACTGGCGCAAATTAAAATCCCAACACCCAGATGGTGTTGTAATAAATGAATGAAATTTGGCCCCAAGTATGCCCGCATAAAGAGTATTAAATGATTAAAATTGAAAGTTTCATATGTAATAATATCAAAATTACGGTGCTATTTAATATGTAAATTTCATTTTTTTAAGCGTATAAGTGGCGAACAGTGTGGTGTAACATGACACTTTGTTGTCCACAAGTTTTTGTTGGCTAAGTATGCCAAGGCGAAGAGTGACAACTCTCTACACCCAAATGTCTAACTGGATTGGCCGTAGTGCAATGTCAGTATACAGACTTGTTACACAGTGGATGAAAGAAGGCTCTAATACTCCTAGAGCAGACATGGGTCCATACAGATGGATAACAGCACGTGAAGACCGCCAAATGGTGTGAGTGGCTGTTGCTAGCAGACGGTTGACTGCAGGCCAGATCCAAGCAGTGGTTACAGATAGTCCCCCCCCCCCCTCCCCCCCTGGACGATTGTAAACTAATTGCTTGAAGCTGAGTCACACTCTCTGGCCCCTGTGCAATGTGTCCCAATAATCTAATTTCATTGCCAGCATCAACTAACTTGGTGTAATGCGAAACACAAATGGACATGTGAATGGTGTACATTTGTGTTTAGAGACGAGTCTCGATTCTGTGTGTGGCAAAGTGATAATCGAACGACATGTTCGCAGGCGTAGTGGAGAAAGGGCTTACCTACTGTGATTTCAAAGTGTCACGCAAGTGCAGCCACTGGTGTCATGTTTTGGCGGCAATCAGTTTCGACAGCATGACTGAGTCGGCTGTTGTTGAAGGCAATGACAGCCCATCACTATGTGGACGGGGTACTGCATCTTATTGTGATATCCTTCATGTTCACCATCCAAATCGCATTTTCCAACAAGATAATGCCCGTCCTCATACTGCGGCCATCGTCACAATTTGGATAGCACGGTTCCCAGATTTGTCCTCAATAGAGCATGTCTAGGATACCAGGAGTAGACACATTAGATCACATGGTCACCCAGCACAAACTGTGCAACAACTGAATGCAAAAGACATGCACGCGTAGTGAGACATACACCAAGAAGACATCCGAACACTTGTTGTGTCAATGCCGGCAAGGATACACGAATGTATTGGTGCTCAAGTTGGGCGCATTTCTCACTGACAATTGTTTCTACAGGTAATAACTTAGCCTGATTCATTTACATTTATTATCATTTCTTCTAGGTATGCCGTTGGATATATCGTCAAAGTTTCCTATAATTCTACCACTCATGTATGCGTGTTGTGATTTTAATTTCCACCAGTGTAATTATAGGGCGACCATAAGATTCCGCTATAAAGTTAAAAAAGGTCGAAAGCTACCCATTTGCTATTGAAACGTTAACATAGGCTGTATTTAAATGACTTCGCAACCTCGGTATTTGCAGGACCAAGGGATATTGAGAGGAAAGTTAACAGAAATGGCTTGATCCAAGTAGAGGCAACTCCAGACCCAGATGGGGTCCCATATAGGTGCAAAACCTAGGATCCGGGTCCCACAAGTTGTGAGACCCTGGGGGATACTGTATAGTCAGAGAAGCAACTCTACATTAAGTTCCTTCATAAAAATAGAAGAATAAATAAAATATAAAAACATAATTAAACGTAATTTAAAAAAAAAAAAACAACGGGTCAGATAATAAAAGAACATGCCTTTGCGATATCTGCCGTCTTTACATGAAGTAATTAACAAGTATTTTACTACCCGCCTAAGATACACGTAGCTACAGACTCCTAAATATGACATTGTATGTACTGAAGACCGTCTCCACGTGTAAATTTTACATTTCTAGCACTGTAGCGTATAAATAAAGATGTAAACGGCTCGAATGTTCGTTCAGTTTATGATTAAAGCTCAATTTTTGTTCAGGAACAGAAGTTCGACATCCCTGTCGATTTAAGGAACCCGTAAGAATTTAGGTAACTGTATTCGACAGAGAGGTTACTCATAATAGAAATCTTTTTCTGTAAATTTATTATGGAAAGTTCTTAGAGAATCATACGCTTATTTATTTCATCGCGATCATATTTGCATATTCTCGATCAGTAGAAAGCATAGCAAACTTACATGAACCTAGAGTTAAAATGCTTACTAATGTTACGATTTCGCTAGCAAGATACGCGGTTCCGACTGTTTCAAACACATGCCCCACAAAAACTGATTACCAAGGAAAGACAATACCATCAACGAACACTTGGACTCGTTCGGATTGACTTGAAACCTGACAGTATTGCTATTTTAATGCACAGTTTTCCCAATCATTTTATTTGTATTAATTCTAACATGATACGATTTCATGTCGAGTATAGGTGCACTGTCACAATAGGTAGGTACGCAGAGTGTAAATCGGATAACGCGAAATGTACTCAATTTATACATCACGAATCTGTCAGATGGTAAATTCAAAAATTACTAGAAAATACTTCAATGCACTTGTGAATCTTAGATAGAAAGCTAATAGAATTCTAAATAAGAAAAACAATTTTGAAGCCTAGACTACGCGTATTCCGACATACGCTTGGTTGCTATTTTTTTTTTTTCCAAAGGAAATCTAACATTTTTCCTTGAAATAATTTCGAGGATTTTCAATTTAACTGTCTAATTACCATGATTCTCTCATTTTATATATATATATAATATATCCTTTAATTTTAAAACTACCTCTCTTTAGTACAAGAAAACTTACATTATATCCACCGCCGCGCCGCTTCTAACAAACCAAACAACAGTGACGGACGGCAAGCACAACGAGTTCCTGTGATTGTTGGAGCTACTGAGCGGTGCTCTCTTTGTTTAAGCGCTGCGGTGTTGCCAATAATTATACTCTACTGTAATGAAAGAGCACAGCCCCCTGGATCGTATTTGAAAAATCGATAGATCAACTTAAAAACAAATATTCAAAACATTCAAGGTAGACGTGTTTCGACACCAAAGGATAAAAGAAGTCTATCAAAAAAAATAAAGTATCACACTAATTTCGATTACTAATTTCGAAATGCGGGTGTCACCCCCAAACGGGTGACACCCGGGGCGGACCGCCCCCCCCCCCCGCCCCGCCCCCTCCCCTAGCTACGCCACTGACCTGGAAGTAGACTAGTTTCTGTCATAAGGAACGAGTTTCCCCCTTTATGTTTACTTGATATTATAACAAATTTAGAATTTTTTTAAGAAGGATGGAATCGCTGAATCAGGTGCAAACTACAATTTCGTAAATCTTCACAAACCGTATTAGGGTACGGCTACACTGCAACCGACATCGGCCGATTGTTCACTCTGCCGATATCGGCGAAGCAAACAAGAGTATGCAACAATATGGGTTCCCGCTATGCTACGCACCGACCTACTCGTCCGACTTCCGTCGCCGACCAAATAATTTTGTTTTATTCTGCCTAATGCACTTGTCTCCCGTCATGTGTGCATTCGTATTTAGGCCAACCGCCGCATCGAAATGGAAGAGTAGAAATGTATTTTCACGTATAAACGCATGTTATGACTTGTTTTGATATTTCAGTAAATTACATAAATTATCTGCTAAAAATATTCTTTTATTCATATCGCACCTCATAAATTTTCGATTTCAGTTGACAGCAGACCAGTATAGATTGATGATTTATGCACACAGATAAAAATTTAAAAATATATAGTTATGAAATTATGAATTGAAACGGCTATAGTTGCAACCCGTACTATAGTATAGTGTATTGTTCTTTATTTTCCGTAGGCGTACTTTATAATCTACGAAATTAATAAAGTACGTTAAAATAGTGGTTTTTTTTCTGACTCACGTTATCACCTCACTGTTTGGTCTCTAAGAACAAATACAGTCTCAAAATGCATTCTTAACAATCCATAACTAAGTCTTTGGCACAATATACTGGATTAAGAGATTTTCGCGTTTCTGAACCTGCGTGAAATGAAATACTTCAGTGCCACAGCAAGTCTTTCTTCTGGATAAATACATTCAAATATTTTTCTACAGCAGCTCGGATTTATTCGAAAATATAAAAAAAGGTCTCCGGTTTCGTTCTAAAGTATTTCGAAAATTTAATTGGTTGTTCCAATACTTTCGAGAACAATGTAGGAAATTCTCCTACAGCCTCTCTCTATTGTTTACCCATTCACTTTTTCCATGACCAAACATGATATTAAATCTCAACAGAGACTTCTCACTAAACATTTCAATAACGTCAATTTCTTCCATCTTGCAACGCGATCTGTTGGAACTAAATAACAATAGGTCGAAGTCTGCGGGAAGAGCGAACAATCAGCCGAAGTTGGTTACAGTGTAGCCGTATGCTTAGACATGAATTAGGCGCTGAACGAGTATCTAACCCCATCCCACGCGAAGTGACACGTGGTTAAGTCCTCAAAACTGTTTGAGAGAAGTGTTGAATACAAATCCTGGAAGCATTATATAAGAATTAGCTGCAGACAGCGCATCTGTGCTCGAGCGTCGGATCTTCCCATTGGGAGGACTTAGCTCCTGCGAAGCGGGCAAAGCCGTTGAAATACTGCCGCTTCTTTCTCGCGAACAGGTCTCGCCATTAAGGTGCAGCCGGATAATCGCGCGGATTGCTTACAAGCAAACAAATTATCCCGCTTACGGCACGGCTGGGAGCGTCTGCTTTGTGGGCGTTAGCAGCACAGATGAATGTCTCGTTGGACACTCGGCAAGGGTCAAGTACCCTAACGGTGCGCCTGACCTGTCTTAAGTTTCAGAATTATGAGTCAATTACAAGTCCGGGCTTCATGGACGTACAGGTGGATACCGCTGCTCAGTTCATTTAAATAACATTACCATTGCCATTTGAGAGAGCTGTTAAGTTATAAGCGCTACCATTTGCCGGAAGCTACACTCGCGTGGATATAGGCTGTGGGCGAAAGTGCGTACGGTTAATATTTGGATTTTGGGGACATATTACGTGAGGTGAAATAGGGGGGGGGGGTCTGGCAAAATCTCACCAGATCTCACCATGCTTTAAAAAAAAAAAGGTCTACAAAAATTTCCAGGGCGATTTATCGATTTCTTCGAGGGGGGGGGGGGTCCGGCCAGATCTCACGAAATCTCACCCGGGGGGTGGGGGGTCCAGAAATCCGGAAAAACACCTCACGTAATTTGTGGATGCCCCCTTTTGAGCAGCAATATTAGCGGAATTTGTTACGTTGAACACTGTAAGGGAAATATATGACATTATATTTTTTATTTAATTTAGTATTTATTAAAAGGGTAAAGATTACCTTGTTAATTGTTTTTTTATTTATTATGAAAAATGTTATGAAGTAACATATGTGATTAGTAGAATAATAGTTATATGCAGTGATCTGTGGAGTTTTTCAGAGACGTTATTAAGAAGTTATGATGTTTGTTCGGCGAGAAAAAAGCAAGAACTGAAGATGAGCAAGTTACGAGATAACGTGAAGTATTTTGTGGTTATACAATTGTGATTGTATGAAGTGTAATGGTTGTTATGAAAAAGAGCAGTACTTTGAATAAAAGAAATTTATTTCCAGAAGATAACGAAGAATTAAACCATTAATTACAAAACCTTATATTTTGACGACCAAGGCGACAGGCAAAAAACAGCGAACTGTTTTTAATTTGAACCTGCCAGCTTCGGATACGAACATTTGAATACTTTATAACATCTACCTGGACACGTATTCCGGTCTCTTTCAAAGGAAAATTTTCCCACCGTATTTTCGTCTGAGGTCATGTCCTCATGGCCCTTTTTCCCCTACGTCTTAGTATTGCTAATGGCTTGCTAAACATCTGCTCAAATCTTATGTTTTGTAGGCATAAAAAAAAAACACACAATTTCGTGAAGTGGTCATAAGGTAATATCTTACAGTTGACTATTATTTCAATTGAATGTTGATCATTTTGATTCAAAAAGTTCCCTTTTGAGTTTCGAGCAGCTATACGATGTCTGTGTCAACCAAAGATTAATGTTAACAGTGCCGGTTCAGTGGTAGGTGACTCTTTGGAAGATTCAACACGGAGATGACGCGCATTGTATCGCAGGATGGAGCAGACAGCGGAACGAGCAAGACGGAAAGTTTCAAGACGAAAGAGACCTGTTAATTTTTCATTTGAATCTATCAAAGGAATTGTCGCCTATTCATTGTTTCACCGTCTTTCATCCACTTGCCGTAGGAGCTAACTACAGTAGCACGAGAATAGTCGACCAGTATCGCCAATTCCGAGATACTCGTCCGTAACAATCTACCCTTTGTTAAAGTTATTTCTGTCAGTGGATTTCTCCATATGGCACACGTATCGTCGCTGGAACGACTCCCCACGCGTCTCTGCTCCGCTTAGAGACTTTCCTCCCCGCATTAGGGGGCGCCCAGTGAGGTGAAATAGGGAAAGGGGGCTCCGGCGAAATCTCACCAGAACTCACCAAGGGACCGGAGGGGAGAGGGGGGGTAGACGGAAATCTCACGAGAACTTTCGAAATTCTTGAGGGACAGTTGACCTAAAAAGAAAGGTCCACATACGACGCGGATATCGACTTTAGGGGGAGGGGGGAGTTGAAATAAGGTCTAGAAACGACGCGGAGGGAATAACCGCCACCAGAAGCAGGTGAGCTAAAAAAAAGTCTCAGAAGTTACTAGGTCGAACAGCAGTGGCGAGACTCGTCAGAATCTCACGTCATCTTAGGAGGAGGGGGGGGGGTGGTCTCCTACCAGATGTCACCAAATCTCACCTGAAGGTCGGGGAGGGGGTGCACCTAACGTTCTCGCAATGACGTCTGACTGCCTGCAATATCGCGATGGGCAGTGGTCAAAATGTTTTGGCTCATCGGTGTATTTTCAATGGCGCTTTGTTTCATTTCTTCCTACTCGAAATACCATTTATAACGTAATATTTAAAATTCATAGTAGTGATGTAATTTCGTTGGTGGTTAAAGGAAACAAATTTTAAAATTATCTTCGTGGATATCACATGAAAGCTGGTAAGCCGCAAAATCTGAAAATGTTTGGGTCCTTTTCAATTCCACGATTTGAGAGTTCTAGGCAATAAATTGTGACAAACCTATTATTACTTGCAATCTAAATATCCTTCTGCAGTTCATGGTTTTCTCAAGGAAAAAAGTTAGTTAATGGTAGCATATTCGATTCTTCAACAGATAATGTTTTAGGCCAAAAATCATATATATATTCAGATGGAGAAATTCGTGAGTCAGATAATAAATACGTCGTGAAAATACGTTTATGAAAAAAGTTTCAAATCTCACTTTTTTCCCCTTCCATTACTACCAAATGTGTCGTAAAGCGCCTTTCATTTAGGCAGCCTGCTCAACGCTACATCCTCCAAGCTGTCACTGATACGGTACCTGTGACAGCCAGAAATCATAGGACAGGTTAACGGTTAGCAACCACTTAACAACCATCATCATCACTTGACATTTCCACTTTTGCGGTCTACCGGTACATAGTCTTCCTTTTTTGACGGGTTCTTCATGTTTCCTCCTCCTTCACTCGTCCTCATGTCACTTATCATCTTATAACGGACCTATTAAGACCCAGCCCTTTAATGAAATTGTATTTTAAGAATTATATGCAGCAAGCTAGGAGTTGATTAAATATAGTTTTGTATATTTTTCTTGTAATTAACTGTGATTTTGTTTAAATGAGCATTGTTTTACGGAGAGAAATTATGTAAATGCTATGTCATATGTTCAAGGACAGTATTATAAACGAAACTGGGCAGGACACATAGGACAGGTGGTAGGAAAAGGTTTCGAAGTTCTGCAGTTGTTGGAGAGAGTGATGAGGGGATGTACGAGAGAGGTCAAGGAATTGGGTTACAAAACTTTGGTCAGACCATTGCTCGAATATGGTAGTGTAGTATGGGACCCTCATTTTACGTATCAAATACAGGAGTTGGAGAGGGCGCAAAAAAGGGCTGCTAGATTTGTTTCTGGAAATTATCGCAGAATGCAATCAGTGACGGATATGATAAAGGAGCTGGAATGGGATTCATTGCAAGACAGGAGGAGGATGAGAAGGGTCATGGGAGTGTACAGGGCATATACTGGCGATGAGGCATGGAAAGATATTGCAATAGGTATGAAAAGTAGTGCATGGAAGGGAAAAGATGACCATGACCACAAGCTGGAACTTGATTTCAGGCACAAGGGTGTGGGAAGATTCTCTTTTTTAGGTAAGGGTGTCAGGGATTGGAATGAGTTACCAAGAGAAATTATGAATAATTTACCGAAAACTTTGAAAGAATTTAAAGATAAAAATTTGTAGAGGGCAAATGTAGGTAGGTGCAGGATAGGGGTAAGATGGGTGTGTAGGGAAATTGCCACCGGAGCCTGTGCTCCATTGCAATTAAATTAAATTAAATTAAACATTGACGAAAAGTTTGTAATTGTAAGTATTGATGAGAGGTGCGATGTTTGGAGTACAATTTGGACTGATTGATGTAGATAATTTTCTGTGTAAAAACTTGTAAATGTCTTAAATTTTCATTTCAGAGTGTTTCGTGATGATTGTGAATGATTTTGTATTAAGTCTGATTGTTTTAATGTGATTTTGTTAGCTACATTGTCACCGCTCGAGAAATATCGGGGGGCTTTCTCTGTATTATTCTGGAAATTTCTGTAGCTCGTCTATAAAGCGAACGGCAGACACGAGTTTTAGTTTGAAGGAGTTGCAAGTCAGTTGAAAGTTAGAATCGCTGGAACGTTTGTATGTTCACACTTATCTTTGGAGACGAAGCTATGTAATGTTTTAAGGCGTACGGAAAAATAAACAAACGGAAAATAGATTCCTTGGACTTGTCATTTCAAGAAACCAAAGAACTAACGTAGCTTCCGCGACGGGACAGGACATCAAGAAATCGTATCTAACCGAAAGACCTTACAATCTTTTTCATCCTTCATGTCAATTGTCTTCCGATACGTCTCCTGTCCTTATCTTTGCTCAGTAGCAGTAACTTGAGGGTTCTTCCAACTTCGATTCTCTGAACCTTATTCTCTGTAACGTTTCTTCAACGCGTGAAACTTAACCTTCCCTGACGTATTCATTTCTGATCCAATTCTTCCGCGTGTAATTCTCCGTAACATTGTTATAGCCGCTTGCAGTCTGAATAAGTCTGTTCATCCATGTCCACGCTTCAGACCCACATGTCAATATTGATTGGCAATACACTTCATGTAAGTAGCATGATTTCGGCTTCTTTCCCTAGGTTCCAACTGCAGGATACATCTTTAATTTTTCGATAGAGTATTCCAATTCTCATTTATGGTTCCGAACCTTCGAGTGAAAAACCGAGACCCTTACGGATTCCCTTATTTGTCCGTCCGTTCATCTGTTACACCCTCATTACTGCTGAACCCTGTAACTTAGAAATTTATAATTAGTTTTTAACCTAAAATTCTATAAATCAAGAGGATGAAAAAAATTACAGATTTTTTTTATCTGCTTAACGTCTCTCTAACAGTGAGGTCTTTAAAGACGGGAAAGGATGGGAGGGCAAAGAATGGGAAGGAATTCGGCCATGGCCTTTTTGAAGGAAGCATCCCGGCATTTGCCTGGAGTGATTTGGGAAACCATGGAAAACCCAAATCTGGATGCCCGGACGGGGATTCGAACTGCCGTCCTCCCGAATGCGAGACCAGAACGCTAGCCGTTACACCACCACGCAGATATTCAGTGAGGAGGCTGTAGGAGAGAGTTTATTTACATAATATTCATATGTATGCAAAGAACGCTCGCAAACCGCCGACTCTCAAAACACCTGTAGTTTCCTTTTATTCCACGATTTGTAGAATTTTTCTTTTTAGCGAAAAAGCCATAAAAACACAATTTCCCTTTTCTTTCCGAACCTGCCAGTGTGGTTCAGCGCGGCGAGGAGATACAACGGGGTCGGGTACGGCACAGGATCCCGCGTACCGGATCTCCTGACTGCAGGCTTTATATGGTTTTCCGCTTACATCAAGGCATATGCCGGGGCGGTCTCCTACCTCCATCCCGCAAACTACACATTCCACAAACAAAAAATACACTTGCGTTAAATCTTCTTTAGCTTTCCACGGGGATAGCGCGTCAGTAACAGGCGACGAGGAGACGTTTCGGAGTCTGCCTATGGCTCCATCTTCCGGCGAAGTGTCGGATTTCGGAAGAGTCCACGCTTATCAGGCCTTCGGTTGCCAAGTGCGATGGCCCCGACGCACGTGACTGACGTCACCTGGCAACCGAAGACCTGATAAGCGTGGACTCTTCCGAAATCCGACACTTCGCCCGAAGATGGAGCCAGAGGTATACTCCGAAACGTCGCCTCTTACTGACGCGCTATCCCGGTGGAAAGCTCGAGAAGATTATACGCAACTGACTCACCGAGAAAGCCTACATTCTTTCAAAAAATATACTGATCACACACATAACATAGTTATTCGTTTCACAGACAGATGGCAGCATTTCATTTCCCTCGTTGTAACGTAGTACAACCTGGCAGCAGGTATGAGATGCTAGGTGTTAGCAAGGGCGTTCGTCTGTAAAAACAAATCTCCAAACCTGACCATGCCAACAGTGAATAAACTCATCGAGGGAAGCTGATCCTCAAAATGTTGGGAAACGAGGTGAAAAAGAAGATAATCCTTTGTTTCAGAAAGTACTATTCCGAAAAAAGAATCTCAGAATTTACAGTGCTTAAAAAAAAGTTTTATTATGGCTTTACGCCCCGTCGACGTCGAGGTCGTTAGAGGTGGGAAAGGACTGTGAGGAAGGAATTCGGCCATGAAATTTTGATGGAACCATCCTGGCATTCGCTTGGAGTGATCTTGAGGAAATCATGGAAGACCCATAGCTAGATGGCCAGACCGGGATTCGAACAGTCGCCCTCCCGGATGCGAGGCCAGAGGGCTACCGCTTACCCACTACGCTCGGTTGCTAAAGCTTAAAGGAAAGCTATTATTGTCTTCCTAGAATTTTTGGTTTTGGAAAAGTAACCGAGTGATTTTGACAAATTTAACACTTAAACTGATAATATTTTTCGATAGAAAACTCATTTAATGAAGAATTTCATGAATCGGGTATTAAATACGAGTATGTCTTGAAAATACTTTTTAAAATATTTGATAAGTATTAGTTGAAAGAAGCTTTCGGAAAACGTATAATGAACTGTACTTAAATTAACTTTTTTTTTGCTATCATCAGTATTTCGACTGGTTTGATGCAATCCTCCATCCCTTCCTATCTTGTGCTAACCTCTTCATCTCTACATATCCCCTACAACCCACGTCCTCAGTTATCACCGAGCGTGATGGTGTAACGGATAGCGTTCTGGCCTCGCATTCGGGAGGACGGCGGTTCGAATCCCCGTCCGGGCATCCAGATTTGGGTTTTCCATGGTTTCCCCAAATCACTCCAGGTGAATGCCGGGATGCTTCCTTCAAAAGGCCATGGCCGAATTCCTTCCCTTTCCTTGCCCCCATCCTTTCCCGTCTCTAAAGACCACGTTGTTAAAAAGGGACGTAAAACTGTTTAAAAAAAAAAAAAAAAAAAAAAAAAAAAAAAAAAAAAAAAAAAAAAAACCTCAGTTATCTGCTTCATATATTCTAATCTCTGTCTTCCAGTTCTTAGCTTCGACTGTTCCCTCCACCAGCAAATTAACTAATCCAGCATGTCTCAAAGTATGAACTACCAGCCTGTCTCTTCTTTCTGTAAGCTTCTTCCACAAACTTCTTTCCTCACCCATCATTTACAAAACTCGTTCATTTCTTATATTGTATGTCCACTTAATTTTCAGCATTCTTCTATAGCACCATATTTCAAATGCTTCAATTTTCCTTCTTTTCTGTATTCCCAAAGTCCATGTTTCACTACCATAAAGTGCTGAGCTCCACACAAAGAGTTTATTGTAATTCCTAGATCAATATTTGAAACAAAAAGATTTCTCTTTTTCATGAAGGCTCTTTTTGCTAGTGCTATTCTGCTTTTAACATCATTCCTGCTTCGGCCATCGGTTGTAATTTTGCTTCCTAAGTAACAGAACTCGCTTACTTCTCCAACTGCATTCGATCCTATTTTTATATTTAATCTACTAGTATTGGTATAATTTCTGCTACATTTCATCACTTTAGTCTTGCTTTGATTTACATTTAGTCCAAAATCTTCCTTCAGTATTTTGTTCATGCCATTCAGTAATTTCTCAGTGTCTTCAGCCCTTACTGTTAACAAGACAATGTCATCAGCAAATCGTAGCATACTGATTTTTTTCTCCCTGAACACTTATGCCACATGGAAATTTTTCTTTGACTTTCTTTATTGCTTCCTCTACGTACAAGTTGAATATTAACGGGGATAGACTACAACCTTGTCTCACTCGCTTTTTCACTGATGCTTGTCTCTCATGATTCTCTTCTTTATTACAGCCACTTGATTCTTATATAATTTATAAAGTATTCTTCTATCTCGATACTTAACACCTGACTTCTTTAAAATTTTGAACATCTTAAATTAACTTATTAACTTTTAAAAATGTTTTTACACTTTTCTTGTAAAGAACCACTCCATCAATTTCAATATTGCTTTTCAGTACATTATCTCAAAAAAGTAAATTTTATAATACAAGAGCCTTATTCTCTAGATATCTTATTCGCTTTCAGTGTGCTAACATTTTGTGTGCTAATGTGACGAAAAAAGTTAAATACAGGGTGGTAAATTATTTGAACGCCACAATTAGTATTCCTGTTGCTGCTTCACTTTTTGATCGTTTCAAATAAATAAGCCTGCAATGAGCTACATATCCGAACTCTCAAACCGTAAATCTAATCGAACTATTCGTACGTTACAGCCACTTCTTTGCGTCGCCGTAAAAACTAACTATCGAGGAAGAATCATCTTGTCAAGTGTACAGTGGACTTTTGGCCAAATACGTGCTGCAGTCTGAGAGCTAGTCTGAAGGTCACGGTAAGAACGCCACCTCTGGCTGCACAGTCTCCGGTTCAGATCCGGTTTTCTGCGCAGTATATTCTGCATAACGGCGGCACGTTTACGCGGCTCATCGTGCTACAAAAATGAATGCCGGGCATCTTTTCGGCGATGAGGACGGCGAGAACGTCAGGCTGAGGCCAGTGAACCCGTCTGATCACGTATTCAGCATGTTCGTTAAACACACAGTACCCGCTGCTGGAATTTCCGTCGCATCACATTGCTATTGTTGGAGGTACAGTAATATGCTTTTCGGGCAATATAGAAGATAATTTTATTTATTTGGAAGTAGTACCAGTAACGGAACTAAAATTTTTCTAACCGGGAAATTGCCACCTGTTCAAACATTATTTTTCCGCTCATATTATCTGGCGCCCGGGACAGTAATGGAGCTGTAAGCAGTGCTGCCAATTCTACGGATTGATCAGTAGTTCTACGGATTTTTATAAAAAGTTAGGATTTTCGGATTTTGTTAAAATATCTAAGGATTTTTTATACTTTTTATTATTTGTTGATTTTTCCTTATATTGGTGTTTTGTTAAACTTTGAGCGTATAGTGTTAATGCATTACAGAGGTTTCAATAATTGAGAATCGTTTCTTCGCAACCAACGATTGAAATGCTCATATTTTGTTTGATTATAGATTTTATAGATCTTAAAAGACCGTAATACAAAACTATTGGCTCACTCTTTATGCACGGTGACACGCTCGTTGGCATGGCTTACAAAGCAGTGCCTTCCAAGAAGGCTGAACCAATATCCGAGAATCAAAGGTGTAGCAGTTTTTAACATTTCCTGTTTCAGAAGATATGCTAAATTTTATGTCAACAAAGAAAATGTATGGTCTCGGCCCCCCCCCCCCCCCCCACAAAAAAAGTAACAGCAGTAGTGATGAAAGTGACGCTGTATAAAACATGTTCAGAGATATTTCTTACTTTCAATGTAGAATATTATTTTGTATTTCGAATTTAATAACCTGGAAATAAAAAGTATTCTTAATTTTGATTCTCTCTTCAGTGAATATTGTTTCAGTCTTTCAGTTAGCAAGTCTCCGGATTTTTAAACCCAATCTACGGAAATTTTAGCGGTCATCTACGGATATTCAGAGCCAAGTGGCTGGCAGCACTGGCTGTAAGATCGCCGCAACATAAATTTGCCATTTAGAGAGCGTCCATAAACTATGTGACTTGGTATAGGGGGGGGGGGGGGCTGGAAATCTGCGCTGCACTGCGTGGAGGGAGGAGGCAAGGGTTCCGAGCCAGGCCACGTAGCTTCCCCTTCATATTATTTTTAACAGTTAAACTAAAGTACAGAACACACAACAGCAAGTGAATATTTATTTCCTTCATTTAATTATCTCCGTATGTTATTTTGCAATACTCTGACAAGAGAAAAAGGTAGAAAATGTGGAAACTGCACCACATTCGGTACCTGCCTGAAACCGGTACTAACCTCTTGAAATTTACATCAGTCGCTTCGTCAACATGTCCTCTCACGTTTTGCGATCATATATTGCGGAAAAGTCGCTAGAAATTTAATTAAAAATTCCGAAAT
Organism: Vandiemenella viatica; assembly: GCA_031002005.1. NCBI lineage: Eukaryota > Metazoa > Arthropoda > Insecta > Orthoptera > Morabidae > Vandiemenella > Vandiemenella viatica. The sequence continues at coordinate 265,039,524 of JARYHS010011408.1, read as the reverse complement.
ATGAAAGGCTGAGCAACTGCTAAATGCTTTCAGCATTGCTAAAATAACATAAAAATTACCGGTACAGGGATCATTTCAACCTAAACAGTTTAGTTTTGTCATAGAAATCGTGGTTAGGTTGAAATACGGCCTGGACCAAGTGATAAAAAATTACGAAATTTTGGCTATGCGACATGCAACACGCAAAGGCGTATTTGTTTACAATGAAAGCAATCGATTATCTTTGGTTGCTTGTTGCTACGTAAGATGGCGGTCATCACCGTATTACAACTCCGATAAATATTGCTTTTTTGTCAATTTTGTGCGACTTTTTAGAAAGGAGTAGAGCTGAAAAGGCATGAAACATTTAAACAAAGGATTAAATCAACATTTTAAGAGACTGTCGCTGATTTTTTTTTTTCAACGTTGGCGGCATGTAACGGCTGCTCGTCATGTCATATTTCGGCATTTTAATTAAATTCTTGGCAACTTTTACGGAATGTATGATCGCAAAACTTGAAGAGGACATGTTGACGAAGCGACTGATGTAAATTTCAACAGGTTAGTACCAGTTTCAGGCAGGTACCGAAAGTGGTGCAGTTCCCGAAAATGTCTTCTGGAATCAAAAGGAAAAAAATCAACGTGCTACGGAGGAGGGGAGTAGAGGCAAAAGTCACGTCGGTCTATGTGGGGGGAGCGGGGTTCACAGAAGGTCTAAATTGGAACTACATGGTTTATGGACGCTTTTTATTGCCTGGGGCAAGTGCCCCGGTTTGCCGCACCTTCGTAGATCCGGCACCACCAAGAGTCAAAAGATGAGTTTTCAGAACTACGTAAGACGTCTTCTACTACAGCGAATGCGACAGAGTCAAAACGACGAGATCAGATGAGCACTAAATAGTAACCATTGCATGTCGTTTGCAAAGTGACGTCAGTTCTATGATATTAGTAATAATCTAGGAACATTCATGTCTATGACTGTTTTGTGGGTTGTTTCTGACTTGCAACTAAACAAAATGCTTTTGTCAAGCATTTCCAACAGGCCTATACAACAAATACAAGAGGACTCACCTTAAACTACACCGGACGATCCAGCACATCCGTTTCAACAAACTGTGTAAACAAAATTGCATAAAACCAAACTATGTAAACGTTAAGGTTCGTAACAGTTCCATACCAGCGCAAAAAGCAAAGCAAACAGCAGAAACCAATTGGTTAAACAACGAAATTAGAAATCACTATGCAAACAAGGAAAAAATCAATAAAACACTGTATCTGATGCATCTAGAATTACCACATACAATAAACAACCCACAAGTTCTACAAAATACCATTGACATTGTAGAAAAGAACACAGCACACCACATTGAAATACTAAAGAGCACACATAAGAGGAAAATGAGCATACTTATGAGCACACAACATGTTTCAAGTACAAATAACAAAAAATATAACAACCACACACCAATACAGACATTCCACCCACGTGTAGTCAACTTAACAACTACAAATCTAACAGAAAAAGAACAAAAATTACTAGATGCCATCAAAAGCATTTTGTTTAGTTGCAAGTCAGAAACAACCCACAAAACAGTTATCATAGCAACTAAGGACTTGGGCCGAAAAAATCACCAACATTCATGTCTATATTTCTAAATTACCTACCACCTGGGTTGGTGGATAAGTGGTAACGTTCTGGCCTCGCATTTGGGGGGACGCGGATTCGAATCTCGGTACGGTCATCCAGATTTGGGTTTTTCCAAAATCACTCCAGACGAATGCCGGGATGGTTCATTCAAAAGGCCATGGCTGAACTCCTTCCCGTTCCTTGCTCCCTGTCCTCTCCCACCTCTAATGACCTCGACGTCGACGAGGCGTAAAGCCAAAAGGAAAAGGGAAAGGAAGGTTCTAGGATACTGGACTGAGTCCATGTGAGGCTAACACGGTGGTGTTGGTATTCATGCTTATTATGCAGTAAGCTCATGTTAAACCACTTTCGTGCTGCGAGTATGGTACACTATCCTCTTCGAATATCCAACCGACGCTGTTAGGAATGAAGCTCTTGAACTGTATCAAAAGTTAAAGACACAGATCATCTCAAAAGGAGAGTGTCGGACAAATGCGTAAGGGATTTTAATTGCTTCAAGCAGCATCTGTAATACCACAAAGTATCTCGTGAACACGTGTAACTAGAAATAACGTATTTTTTTAGGAAAAAAAACCACATTTTCATAAATTGTCAGTTTTGCTCAGATCCATTACAGCCTGGAACTTATCATTACCGGACTAAATTTTTTGTTAGTGTAACCGGTAATGCACGTAGTTACAAACCAGGTCTCTTGTTCGATCCGCCTTTCATATACTATTTTTTTCACAATAAAGACAACGAAATTGATTTAAAAAAATTCGTTTGTATTGTTTGGATTATTTTAGCGATACTTCACAACAACGTGAATTTTATAAATAATTTTTGTCTGGATTGTTCTGCTAAAAATTTGAACAACTGATTATAATTTTACCACCGAGTTGGGAGTTAATGAGTAACAAATTAGACATGAAATCAACATTTGCATATTTGTGCGTAGATGTTTCACAATAAAGTTCACACGACAAAAGATCCGTTTCAACTGGCTAATAAGCTGCCGTATGTATTGATCGGAATGTAATAATATCGCCATAAAATAATAATAAATTGTACAAAACTTAATCGAAGCAAAAATTGTTAAAAAAAAAAACTTTACGGTGATATGAAATACCGTTACAAGGATTGGTATTATTTTATTTCTTTATTACTTTTTTCAAATTTTTTACTAAAACTATCGTTTGGTATCGATTGCACAACTTTCGGGTTCACAACCAAGTGCATTACCGATTGCGCACTCTTGGAAATCTGTATTCCATATTCTGCTAACATCAGGAAAATATTCCATCCAGGAAAAGTTTTTTTATACATATATATGTAGACAGTAAGGCGAATCTAGTATATGGTTTCACAGGAGTTATTTTTTAGTGTTGGAGAGTCACTCTGCTTAAAACAATTAAATTCCATGAACTAAATGTCTGGAATTCCTGTTGTCAGCCAATTTATGAAGTGTTCGGAGAGGTCATTTTATGTTTGTGATGGAGCAAAAATAGATACTACTCTACCTTACAACACTACCGGATTAACCACGTAGCAGAAGGCAGCAAATGCTAAGGGCCTCGCGCCTTCTAGGGGGCCTCGCGCCTCCTAGGAGAGCCCCACACCTAGGCAAGATTTGTGACCTTTTTTTAGCTCCACAATTTTCACCCGGACGGCAAATATCACAAAAATCAAGAGGGCCTTTTCTTCACATTTGCTACGGGCCCCGCGCTGTCTTAATTCAGCCCTGCCTTGCAATGATTCTCACACTGCTTGAAGACGACCGATATCCGTGAATCTTACTTGGTGTACTTCATATCTGAACCATTGATCAACGGAAGCTTCATCGTTCGTTGTGTGTCTACCAGTTTCCGCATAGCCCAGATGTGATTTTGTACAGCCAACTTCCATACTGAGCACATTATTGTTGCGCTGACTTCCTTCATACGCATCTTCCACTTCGTAACATTGCCCAACCACCAATCTCATCAACAGTCAAGGGCGCCCGCTGCATCCTCCAAGGAGACTAATAATACAAGGGAAGAGGGGGGGGGGGCATATCTTACATTTGATACCGCCAATCGAAAAATACAGACATTTTAGTTGGCAACTGAGCAAACAGAATATTCTATTGCTCTGCCCAGCTCAAAATGTGATAATACATCTTGGTTTATCACTGTTGTTTAGTGCGATTACAGATATTACGACTTATACAAGTGTGGATAGTATGAAACCAATAGCTTTGATCTTTGTTTACGTAACGATTAAACAGTGGTACTGAGATTCTTATAAACATACTTGCGCTGTCATAGTAGGTGCAATGGAGTTTCACTGGTATGAAAGTAGCCTCAGTGAATTAAATAATTAAACGTGTTCATCAACAAAAAAAACTTCCTTTTTCCCAAAAACCACTGTAGTACTGCAGGGTAACTATACAACAGCGGGTTCGTGTTTGTCCTCATTTAGTGCTTCTAACTCCCAACAGATATATTTCAAATTTTACAGTTCGATCCTTTAGGGTCACGTAGAGGTCCAATTCATATTTCAGCCAGATAAAGCAACACGGACATTACCTTTGACCCTTTAGTATATAGTCTTTTACATACGGCTTTACGCCTCGTCGAGTCATTAGAGGCGAGGAAGTACTGGGGTCAAGGAACGGGAAGGATTTTGATCATGACCTTTTGAAGGAGGCATCCCGGCAATGGCCTGGAGTGATATGTGGAAACTAAGGAAACCCAAATCTGGATACCCACGTCCTCCAGAATTCGAGACCAGAGCGTTATCGCTCTACCACAACGTTCTGTATATAAAGTGTAGTTTTAATCCGTGCTAGATCTCTGCCGTTGCCACTTCTAACTCCCTTAAAACTTGACGGAAATTCTTCAAATTTTGTAGAACGAACCCGTAAGTTGAAATTCAGGTCAAGTTCACATTTCAGCCAGATCAAGTCACGCACTCATGACCTTTAATTCTAAAAACTCATTTTGTCTCATCTTTTGCCACTTTTACATTCTGTACAGTGCATTTTTGATTAACATTGACCTTGAGAGATCGAGCAATGATCAAACACAAGAAATAGTTAAGATCATATCACTATGTCATGATCTTAAAAAACTTACCGAGAGTGTTGGGTGTGCGATTAACGCTCTGGCCTCGCATTTGGGAGGACGGTGGTTCCAATCCCCGTCCGGGCATCTAGATTTGGGTTTTCCATGGTTTCCCCAAATCATTCGAGGCGAATACCGGGATGTTTCCTTCAAAACACCATGGCCAAATTCCTTCCCATTCCTTCTCCCCAGTCCTATATCGCCTCTAATGACCTCGACGTCGACGAGGCGTAAAGCCATAAATAAAAAAAATAAAAAAATAAGAAATCTTATAAACTTATTTTTGGTCCACCATAAAATTTCATTTATTATTTTGTGCCAAGTTATTAATAGTTTCTGTGGCACTAAACTAGTTATCTGATAACTGTTCTAGATCTGTGGTTATATGCATAACACGCTCGCTGGCTTATACCTGGAAACTCAGTACGTGAATGAGCGACCGCTCTGGATGTATGGAAATCCTAACACCCATTTTGATTACAGCCCGTAGCTGGTTTAACCTCAAGTGCAGGATGCGCTGGGAGAAAAAACGCGATTCATCCGTCTGGCAGACGGCGACATTCGCATCACTGTTTCAGTATGTGTTGTCAAGCTGTTCTCAAGATGCTTAACACCGGTAAAATATTCAAATTCGGTAACGTTGTCAACTCGTTAAATGACGCTCGGCTGGAATCCGAGTTTTTGCGTGTTGCGGTGTCGACGACACGTCTCGTTGAGTACCGTTCCCTGCTTGTTCTCCTCGCATGAAGCGACCGGTCACTGGGTCAGCCCCGGCCATCAATCAGCCTGCTCCGCCGTGACCCTGGTGCATGCTCCCACACATGCAGCCTCCTACACAGACTCCTACGTGCCAATTCCCGCGCGCGAACCTGACGCAAGCGTGAGCGAGCCCGCCACTTCCGTAATCTGCATGCGCGGCTCGTCTCCCAAAACAACTCCTCGCAGGCGAGAATGAGAAGCGGAACCACTAACAAGGGGACCTCACCGTCTCGGAAATTCAGTTTGAGACGAGACTTCACAGGTTAGTAGTAATACCTTAAGGGTGTACACCCAGTAAAGTAGTAAAGCGCACAGTTCACAAACTGGCCGATTTCTACGCTACATCACCACAGTGGAGTGGTTGATTGTGTAGCGAACTTGCTTGCCACACGGACGATCCGGGTTCAATACAGCCTCAGGGAACATTTTAAAATTGTTTTAAAAATTATAACAACTTTTTTAAAAAGCTAATGACCTAAAATATTATCAATTAAATCATATCTTTATATTTATGAAGTGACTGTTGCAGTTACTTAAAATACGAATTAATAATAATTCTATTTTTAAAAGGTTGAATAATTTCAAATCTATTTTTAATGGAAGTAAATTGAAACTTTAATTACTACTATAATAAAATTTCGGGTAGGGTTTTATTTATATAAAAATTATACAATATCATCTTCATTTGTCATTTTTTTACTCTACATACAAGCACCAGAATGACAACTAACGTAATTTGTGGATTTAACTGTTAATATTTTATATCATTAACTTGTTTTAAAAGTTGTTATAATTTTTAAAACAATTTTTTAAAAAGTTACACGCGGTAGCATCTAACCAGGATTGGCCACGAGGTAAGCGAATTCGCTACTGACTCAGCCACTTTCGCTGTGGTGATGTGCAAATCGACCTATATATTAGCTGCGCATAAAACTTCAGAGTCCTTTTTCTCGGAATCTTCTGGCTAGTGCGCCTTACTACTTTACTGGGTGGATGTCCTTAAGGTATAATACCAACCTGCGAAGTCCCATCCCGAACTGAATTTCCTAGACCGTAATTTCCCCTTGTAACAGATGTCCGAAAGCCCCAGGTAAGAGAGCGTGCATAAACCACGTAGCTTCATTTTGGCCTCCTATGAGGCCCCCCCCCCCTCCACCACTCCCCTCCATGTAGCCCTGCGTGACTTTTGCCTCTACCCCTCCCTCCCACGTAGCACGTAGCTTTTTTCCCCTTTTTATTCCAAAAGGCATTTTGTACTGTTTTCTCTTATCAGATGATTGATTGTAAATTACATACGGAGATAATTAAATGACGCAAATAAGTATTCACATGCTGTTGTGAGTTCTGTTCCTCATTTTAATTGTGAAAAATGTTATGAAAGGAAAGCTACGTGGCCTGGCTCGGAACCCCCCCCCCCCCCCACGTAGCCCAGCGTAGCCTTCCAGCCAACCCCTCCCCCCTTCCTGGACCGAGCCACGTAGTTTGTGCACGCTCCCTAAGGATCAGTTACATTCTTCCTTATGACTTTACGCCACGTCGACGTCGAGATCGTTAGAGATGGAACAGAGTTGGTTTATTTATTTATTTATCTTATGGCCATTATTTCACACTAATAAACTGTAACATTAAATTATAGTTAAAATTAAAAATCGACATAGTGCAGCCAGTGAAAAGCTTCATCTGAAATATCTATGAAGTCTTTCGGAAATCTCCTGAAGGCTCGAAGTGGGCAATCAAAGGTCACGTGATGGATGGTTTGTTCTTCCTCACCACAATCGCAATCCGATGAATCTCTCATTTCCGATGTGTAAAGGGAGAAGGCAGATCTGCTATGGCCAGACATAACTGTTGAGAGCAGCCCAGATCTTGCGGGTAAGGTCGAGTCCCTTTAGTGCCTGTTAATTGTCAAACAGAGAGTGCCACACTGTTGGGGCTGAGGCTATCCACTCCAATCTCCATCGTTCTCTCCCGTTAAAATTATTAGATATAATCTGTTTTGAAATTTTTATGCTTGGACTTCTTGATTTAAGTCTCTGAAATTGGGTTTCCATGTCGTCGTAGATGGGGAGATTCAAATATGACAGATCTTATTATATTGGGCAGTTAGGCGATTGCATCGTCTTATCGTAGGCGGTTCCATGTTACTCAAAACGGATAGCCAGTACAGTGGAGTGGAGTTGATACATGAGCTAATTATCCGCATTGTCTGGTTCAAAACTGTGTCGATCTTTTTGGTGTAGGTGCTGTTCATCCAGACAGATGAGCAGTACTCAGCTGCAGAATACACAAGGCTCAGTGCTGAGGTTCGAATTGGAGGCAGATGCTCCTCAGGAGGGTCTTGTTTAACTTCTGCAGAGTATTATTTCTAGTTCTTAGTTTCGCTGCAAGGTTATTTAGATGTTTATTGTATGACAAGGTGCGATCCACTACAACTCCCAAATATTTCGGAAAGGGGTTGTGTCGGAGGGGAGTGCCATCAAGAAGAATGCCAAGCGAGAGATTCGCCGCCCGATTGTTGAGATGGAAGACACCAGTTTCCGTCTTGCTGGAACTGGGTACGAGACGCCATTTCTTAAAATAGTTGCAGAGGGTTTTGAGGTCTGCTATTAAACTATTTTCAATTTTCTGAATGTTATGGGATTGTTGTATGTACTAGTGCCAGATCGGCAGCATAAGAGAATTGTCTGGATTCTGGATTGGTGACAAGGAATGGGAAGGATTTCGGTCATGGTCTTTTGAGAGAACCCTCTCGGCTTTTGAAAAATCATGGTAAACCGAAATCAGGATTGACGGGCGACGACTTGAACCCCCGTCCTCAAGAACGGGCTGTGCGTGATCAGTTACTATTTTCTTAATATACGATACAGTAATTTAGTAGAAGCCTTGTATTACGGAAAAATGTAAATCTAGAATTTTCAACCATTTACTTTTATGAGTATAAAATATGTCTGGGTGAATAAAACTTTCTCAGGAAGCGAGTGGAGTGAGTCCTGTGACCAAACACGACGTTTCGGTGATCAAACCTGTCAGCATTATCAAATCACTTGACAAAATTTGTTCGCCTAAACGTAAATTTTAGTCACCGGGTGTAGTCAGCTGGTTTCCGAGAGTGTTTTATACAAATATAACGACTGCGTGGTTTAGTGCGCCGCACACTGTGTCGGGGAGGTGCAACAGCATAACATTAACTTAGTACGGGGCGTGGTCGGTGAGAGGCAACGCTCTGGCCTCGCATCCGGGAGGACGTGGGTTCGAATCCCAGTCCTGCCATCCAGCTTTGGGTTTTCCATGGTTTCCCTAAATCACAATGCCGGGATGCTTCCTCCAAATTCCTTCCCGATCCTCGCCTCCAGCATTTTCCGGTCTCAAATTACCTCGACGTCGATGAGGTGTAAATCCATGAGCAAAAACATTGACCTTACTTTTCTCAACTACTGAATATTGTGTTGGCCGCTAATTGACGAGTTGGATATCTGATTGTATTAAAACGCAACAGATAGTGTAAAATCACTGCAATACTTTAGCAGCGATGGTTTTGAAGTACCTTTGATGCATCGACGTTTGTTTTGTCTGCAGTCCACTAAAGAGAAAAATATCAGTCTATCCGACACAAAGTCAGCTTCGCCTGCATTGATTTCGGCTTCAGAAAAAAAAAAATATCAAAGTATCCCTTGGGACTTGTTTTAACACGATGGAATCCTCTTTGGTTTTGACACTATTGCGTTAATGCAGAAGAGCGATGCGTTTCTTTGTTATTCTCATGAAAGCAAATTTTAATTAATCAATTAAACTGCGATGAAGCGCACACTGCGGTGGCAATTTCCCTACACACCCACTCTTCCCCTTTCCTGTACCCACCTACTTTTGCACTCCACAAATTTCAACCTTAAATTCTTTCAGAATTTTTGGTAATTTATTCATCATTTATCTTCCAATCCCTGATCCCCTTACCTACGAAAGAAAATCTTCCCACATTCTTGCGCCTGAAATCGATTGCCAGCTTGTTCCAATGATCATCTTTTCCCTTCCAAGCATTACTCCTAATTCTTAGATCAACATCTCTTGACGCTTCATCAATATATACCTTGTTAACTGCCATGACTCTCTTCACTCTCCACCTGTCTTCCAATGAATCCTATTTCAGATCCTTTATCATATCAGTTACTGCTTTCCAGAGGCAAATCTAGCAGCCCTTCTTTGCACTCCTTCCAACTGCTGTATTTCCTAAATGTTGGTCCCATCAGTGGCACACGGGGCGGATATCAATGGTGTCATTCCATGAAAATTGTTAAACTCAACGTTAAGAAAAAAAAACTCTATTAAATTTTAAGTATGATTTGTATAACATACGCTTAAATAATCATTTATTGTTTTTTATAAAAAAAAAGTTTGTTAAAAAAATTGCAATATATTTATTAGATATCTAAACAAGCGGGAAACAAAATATGATTTTAATAGCACTTTTTCCTAGCTGTAACAGCCGCAAACTCGGAAATCGTATCTTCAAAAGTAAAGTTGCCTCATGTTTGATGATGATTGACTGTCACTTCCAGAAATATGCAGTTATTTGACATTCATCATAGTGGTGTAACTGATCTTTCTCATAAATTGGTAGTCTTCTTGAAGAATCATCTCGTAATCGCTTTAAAAATGTTTGTAGCCGCTCCCACTGTCCGGATTCCTTCGTTAAAATCAAACAAAAGAATAGCTCTGCTTTTTCGTCTTCGTAGTCCGCCTATCTTAACCTATGAACGGCATAAAAACTCTTAGAATCCATAAACCAGCAAAAATTCTTAAGTAGAACTATTCATCTAATTTACAAATGACAAACCAGAAACAAGTTTTCCATGCCATACTGTTGCAACGGTTATATGCAGTCGAAAGATTTATCATTCCACAATGGTGATAATGACTTAGTAATAATGCAAGACGCAAAAACTTACTAAGGCGAAATAAAATAATTTTATCATAAAAAATTAACCTAACTGATTCAGATCGCGATGTTGGGGAGAAGCATAAAACAGCTAAGAATGGCAAAGTGACGAGTCAAGGCTCTCCTTGACATCACACATACCGTTTGCAGTGGCGCTGTGCTAAACGCAATTATCACGAATTGCTGTCAAACTTCACACCTCTAGAAGGTCAGTTTTAATAGCGTGGGACGCGATTTATTACGACGACATTACACCTTGCAGTCACAGGTGGTTTAACAGCCAGCATCTCCGAGATGTCCTCTGTCATTGGTGAACTCTACACGATTGAGTTTTCTGTTAGAATAACCCTACACTAAGGAACTCGAAAGCACCTGTCTAAGAAACGTATTGCTTGTCATGTGCCTACGGTAATTCCATTAGGTGAAACTAAATTTGCTAATCATTTCTTGAAGTATTTTTTTTTTTTTTTTTTTTTTTTTTTTTTTTTTTTAATTGGGTGCGAAAAATTCGGCGTTTAGAACATTCTCCCTTCCTCCTCTTAAGGATTTACGCCTCATAGACATCCAGGTCATTAAAGGCGGAAAAGTGATGGTGGCAAGGAATGGGAAGGAATTCTGCGAGAGTGTTTTGATTACACCATCCATTCGCCTAGAGTGATTTCGGGAAATCATGGAAAACAGAAATATTATAGGCCGCAGGAGATTCGAACCCGCGTACTCTTGAATACAAGCGACACAGGCTACCCACCAGACTCGGTTCGTATGAAGCAGATCGTGGCAGATAATATCAGGAGAACGGTTTAGCAATGTGAGTGCATAGGTGTCGGAAACAGAGGCATTCATTACGGATGTCGACAAAAATTAGTTTCAAACCCCACTGGCTTAGTTTGTACAGGAACCATAATGGTTTTTGGCTCCCTTCAATAATTGTTTTTTCGAGCTCCAATGGTAGAGGAAATTTTTACAATTCAGGACTTGGTCGCAGGGTAAAAGAGGTGAAGGTACACAAAAGTCCATAGTTAAATCAGAAACCTCTCATTAGTGCGTACGGAATTCGCGAATGATCGGACACATTAGTGTTGTGCCTAAGAAACAAAGTGGAAAGGTACCATGAAAATGGCACTAAGACAGTGTGTTTTATTCGTTTGGAAGATAAAGGTGCAGTTAACATGAATGTTGTTGACTTCTGTCAAATGTGAGATCTGTTTAAACAGTGTCGGACCTAATTCACTTCGAAATTTAAAACTTTTTAATCAGCATTAGGTTATTTCTTGACATGCCAAATGAGCAGGAAGCTTCGCGAAGGAGGGGAGCATTATATGTTTGACCAAGATGATCTCAGCTGAAAAAAACAATGGATAGGTTCGGGTATATCCCAACACGTTGCATCAAAATCTCACATTGATTCACTATAGATTAGTCACTTTGCTTCATTTCCGCCTTCAATAATTCTTTCAGCATACTTACAAGAAAAATATTTTTTTAAAAAAGACATTGTTTCGTTTACCCACTTTTAAAACGATATACGGTGAACGAGAATCTTCTTTCGCTTGTTGTCGTCGTGATGTTTTGTTGTTAAGTGGAAATTTATATTTTCTTTTTCAAATAACGTATTTTTGGTCAGCTTGTTAGCAAGATGAAAACATATTCAAGTAAGAAGGCTTTCCCGTTGTATAAAGTGTACAAAGCGTACCTGAGAAGCAAGTTAATTAACTGCATCATTTCAAAGCTGGCCTTCGACTTCATCTTCCGAAAGACGAAGTAGGATGTCGGCTTCGATACTCGCATATAATTACCGAACGTGGCGGTGTAACGGTTAGCGTTCTCGCCTCGCATTCGGGAGGACGGCGGTTCGAATCCCCGTCCGGGCATCTAGATTTGGGTTTTCCATGGTTTCCCAAATCACTCCAGGCAAATGCCGAGATGCTTCCTTCAAAAGGCCATGGCCGAATTCCTTCCCATTCCTTGCCCCCATCCGTGCCCCCCATCCTTTCCAGTCTCTAAAGACCTCGCTGTTAAGAGACGTAAAGCTGCTAAAAAAAAAATCGCATATAATTGACGCCAAAGAACGTTTTATACAGTATTCAAATATTTTCTCAAGGTATGTCTATATGATTCTTTTTTTTGTGTCCTGATTTTATGAAATACGACGATAAGATGAGGCCATTAATCCTTTCGAGTTGTATTTCTTTGAGATAATACTTCTCCTGAAAGTCAGACAATAACATTTTATATACTATTGTGCATTGCATGCAATGCCGAAAATTTCGGCTGGTATGGTAAGTTGGATCAGTGAGTGAGTTGATCTATACCATTTGTGAATGCTCCTCACCCTATTCCTGTGAGATAATACACTGAAGAGCCAAAGAAACTGGTACACCTGCCTAATAACGTGTAGGGCCCCCGCTAGCACGCAGAAGTGCCGCAACACGACGTGGCATAGTAGTCTCGACTAATGTCTGAAGTAGTGCAGGAGGGAACTGACACCATGCATCCTGCAGGGCTGTCATAAATCCGTAGGAATATTGTTGTGATCAAGGTCGAATGAGGCACGCATCGCCACAGTAGTATCAACTGTAAATACGCATTCGCAGAAAGTGGTTTATTGCGAAAGTACGGATAATTGTTGACTTGCCCTCACCGAGCGTGGTGGATGAACCGCTTAACGTTCTGGCCTCGCATTAGGGAGGACGCGGGTTCGAATTCCCGTCCGGGCATCCATATTTGGGTTTTCCATGGTTTCCCCAAATCACTCCAGGCGAATGCCGGGATGCTTCCTTCAAAAGCCCATGGCCGAATTTCTTCCCGTTTCTTGCCCCAATCCCATTACGCCTCTAATGACTTCGCTGTCGACGTGTGTTGTGTGTGTGTTGTGTGTGTTTTGTTGTGTTGTGTGTGTTTTTGTGCGTGTTTTGTGTGTGTTGTATGTTTTGTATGTTTTTTGTGTTTTGTGTTTTGTATGTGTTTTGTTTTTTGTATATGTTTTGTTTTTCGTCTGTGTTTTGTTTGTGTTTTGTGTTTTGTATGTTTTGTATGTTATGTATGTAACGGATACAATAATTTCATAGCTATATCCTGCTATTCTCATTACTTTGACAGTAACAACATAAAAATGGTTGAATGTAGTGGAATTTTGCAATTTAATTTTAACCAATTCCAGATGTCAGAATTGTTTGAAATTTTGCTCATGTATTGATAACTGATTACAATACAATAATTTCATAGCTATGTCTTGATATTCTGATTACGTTGACAGTAAAAACATAAAAATTTTGCACACGTTTTAAGAACCTTTGACAATACAGTAGTCTCTTAGCAACGTCCTGTTATTCTCGTTACTCTGACGGTAACAATAGAAAAATGGTTGCATGTAATGGAATCTTTCATTTCAGTGTTTACCCGCTTCCTGACGTCCGAATCGTTTGAAATTTTGCACAATTATTAAGAACCGATAAAAATTCAATAATTTCACTCTCACCACGTTGTCAGAAACAACTTAAAAGTGGTTGAATGTAATGGAAAATTACATTCAATTTTCACCCACTTCAGAAAGTCCGAATTGTCTGAAATTTTGTACATGCATTAAGCACCCATGACAATCCAATAATTTCATATCTATGTCTTGGTAATCTCATTACTTTGACAGTAAAAACACTAGAGTGTTTTAACCGTCTTATGAAAGAATGTGGCTCATTTTCACCCACTTTCCGAATCGTCTTTGTGGCCTAGTTGGTTAAGGCGTGTGACTGGCGAACAGACGTTCCTTGCTCGAATCCCGATTTCGGTTCGCATTTTTGCGGATATTATAAATGGAAAAGATTAGGATATCCCATGGTTAAGACTTCAAGTTAAACTACACATATTCTATACTTGATGGGATTACTGAGTTAGGCAAATGCGGCCGCGACATTAGTGCACAGGTGCGATTCGAGAAATCTTCGTCATTTGGCGGCCACACCCTTCGGAGATTTCCCGCCCAATATAGCCATCATCATCATCATCGTTCTCCAGTTTCCCGGGTGTGATTTACGAGCCTTGGTTGCTGTAGACGATCGTCTTCCGCTGTCTCCTATCCAGAAAGGTTTCTCTGTCTGCAGTCGCTTAACGTGATGTTGAATAGTAAGTATTCGAAATATTACTTCGGACTATTATAGAAAAGTAGCCTTCCTGGTTTACCCTGCTATTGGATCTCTTGTTGAGTTGACCATTTAATTGTATTTTACTCGTGGGAATAATAATTAAAAATGAAACTACAACTCAAAGGAAAAGAGAGATTGGCGAAGAAAAGCCAACAGTAAGAAACATACTTTTTAAACTATCTGAACTAAAAAGTTAAAAATAAAATTGTAGTTTAAAAAACTAAAATCACGCTTTCGTAATTTTTTTGAATAAGCTTAAAGTATAAAGTCACTGATTACAAAATTAACTTTAATGTTAAAAAAGCGTGGGGTGCGCTCTACATAACTTTTGACAATGTCTCTGTCTTTACAAACAGCCAACGACAAAAAATATAAGACAACTGAAATAGCACCCCATGCTTTTTTACATTAAAGTTAAGTTTGTAATCAGTGACTTTATTCTTTAAGCTTATTCAAAAAAAATTAATTTATTCTGAATTGTGGGACGTCATATCATCGTTAAACAAAATGTTTATATTTAAATATTATTTTTAACCTTTTAGTTCACATTACTTCGAAAGCGTGATTTTAGGTTTTTAAACTACAATTTTTTTTCTAGTAAAACTTTAGGTAGCTGAACTGCAGATAAAATAGTTCATTATTAAATCGTTTCGTACTCTATCGACGCAAATGGATGGTGACATTCTTAGCAACATAAAAAAAAAACTGACAGAAATATTTGACACACGCGTAGAAATCTCCTCTCACCCCTTTCCGGTAAAAGATTTTCCGTAATATTGTTTTCCGAAAAAGAGTTGAAAGACTAAAATTTTCTGAACGGACAGGAATGGGGAAATCCGTCCGCAGATTAAAGCTATATTGTATAGTTTACCGAGTCGGGTAATATAAAAGGAAGAGTTACGTGGGTTATAATCTTTCGTTAGGATATACTCGGTGCATAATTCGAATTCTACCTGTTTTTTACACCACAATAAGTTTTTCGGTGGGCGGCAATGATTGACCGAAAAATGCAGTTGGAAAACAGCTAACGAGGTTGTCGGCTGAGTTCCCGGACATTTGTATGCAGAAGCTCGTATCCCGCCTTGTAGCGCGGCTCCTTAATGGAGGATATTCGATCATCCCGCTTTCTGCCGAAACCCGAGAATTCGCTGCCTGCCGCAATGGCCCTGACTGATGAGGCCAACGACTGCAACGGGACTCAGTTCGGCCCTCGCCGTGCGAAACTAACGGCCTCGCATTCGACAGCTGATGCAACCGCCGCGGCTTCGGATGATTGACGGACTAGTTGTAGATAAAGGTTCGCCCGCCAGCCGTCTAATGGATAGTACACAGCACCCAGTGCTCTTCAGTGTACACAGCGGCCGCTAAATTACTGTGCACTTCTTTAATGCTGCGCCGGGGCCGTGTTTGATAAAGCCTAACTTTTTCAGAGAAACCACTATCCGAAATTAGATTGTTTCCATATGATATAATAATGCTACGTAAAAGGGTCAAAACGGTAAACCACTGTAAACAGCTGCAGGGTGATCTGGACAGGATCTCTAGTTGGGTTGCTAAACATGGGATGAAGATAAATGCAAAGAAGAGACAGCTAAAGGTAGATTATAATTAGGGTCCGACCGAAGGTTCGGCTTCGGCTTCGGCCACCTTCGGCCAAAAAAAGGACCTTCGGCCGCACATTCGGCTTCGGCCAAATTCAGCCGAATGTTTGGCCGAAGCCGAAGGTTTACATCCAGCCCCTGAAAATGAACCAACTTTTACGAATACCGTCACATAGCGCGCCAACAGACGATAGCAAAGATAAAGAACCATTTGGACAACATCATAAAAATCAGTGGGAAGTATATTGTGAAACCAGTGTTAAATACCAAAGCTTGATAATTTAAAAAAAAAAAAAAAAAAATCAGAGATCTTGTATGCGCCCAAAGATTTTACAAAAGAAGTTTAACAGTCTACTTTACGCGATATCGTAGAAAAAAAGTAGGGCCACCATGGCCCGATAATCATCCGATTCCTTTGCGGGATTTATGTATTACATGGACCTGGTCATTGTAAACATGTTTCCGTACAACCTCGTTGAAGGAGAAGGACTTCGCAGACTTAATTTTACTGATCCTCAAACTCGACCCTAGTACACACAGAAGCGAGAGAATTATTTTAGAAAGTCTTTAATGCCATCTAGGTACGAAAAAGAAAACAGTAAGGTTGCTTTGGTTTTAGAAAAAGGCTGAATGGATCAGTTTTTACCACGAAGATATGAAGTGATAAAGCAAACACGTTTTTGAGACCGAGTGTGGTGGTGTAATGGAGAGCGTTCTGGCCTCTCATTCGGGAGGACGGCGGATCACCGTCCGGGCAACCAGATTTGGGTTTTCCATGGTTTCCCCAAATCACTCCAGGCGAATGCCGGGATGCTTCCTTCCAAAAAAAAAAAAATTTGAGTGTCACGGCACATGGCATTTCAAAAGGTTTCAAAATTTAAAAAAAAATTAAACTGGCTGTTAGTGTGTTGGGAGATCATACAAGACAATATATTGCACAAAAAATCACTGAAACTGTTACCAAATACAATTCAAAAGAAGATATCGATACGGGTATACGTAATAATACTTCAAATATGAATGCAACCATCCCCTATAAAAACTTCGTTCTTATTGGTTGCGTTGCTCACACTCTACAGCTCATGATTCACAAAGTAATTTTTAAAGATATTGCTATAATAGAAATAGTGAAAAAGTGTTGTATAACGTAAGAAGAGTGAACAAGCCACTCGTTATCTCAATTAATAGAACAGAAAAATGCAGTAAATCTGTATATGTTTGAACGTGATGGAATACAAATTCCAACTGCAGAAGAATGGATACAAATGAACAATTTTATAACTGCGCTGAAGTGTATTTAGGAAGCAACAACTAATATTTCTAGCGATTTATCAACAGTATCTTTAATTATATCAATCATTGACATCTTAACAGATCCACACAAGCGGCATTTGAGCAGTATTATATGATCAGCCTTCATCCTTCTGAGCATGTTTTGTGTTTAACAGGAGATCTGCTTTCGCAAGAGAAATCTTACGGTTGTTGATTGCCGCTCTAATCGATCCACGGTTTAAAATTAAGTATTTGAATAGGGACGAAATTGTAAATACGAAGACTGATATTTTGTAATTTCTACGTCAAAACTGTGCACTGACAATAACGAATAAAACGGGTCATTTGGAGCCATTAAATCTTATTTTATTAATGCCGATGTACTTCTTGTTTTGGTTATATTTAGTGCATTTTTAATTATTCTGTTTGCGTGAAACTACTTTAAAAATATTGCTGTTGATTCGGTTTTAACTGATAATTTAATATGTGATACTAATTTAGACAGCAGAATATCGTATTTTAAAAACTAGAATAATTTATGCTAGGTAAGAAGGTTGAAATTTATTTTTTATTGTTGTTAAAAAACGATGGTATTACTTTACATAAGCTAACATGTATTTGATTTACCAAAGGTAAAACTCCAAAACTTATTAATTTAATCCACGGGACAAATTAATCTGATTTGATTCGGGCTGTTACTGTTATATTTTATAGTTTCTTTTTATTATTGCTAAATAAAAACAACTGCATTTATTTTTGCTAAATTGCATTGCTCAGAACCTGGTTTGGTACTATTTTACTGTTTTATTTTATTCTAATAAATAAATGTTAAAAACTTTGTTTATAATTATTGTAAAGGTGCAATTTATATAAAAAATACCACCTATAAAACAAAATAACAGTTAATATTTGTATGTCATATATACTTCATGTTAGTGTTCTAAGTATATAATTATTTTTGAACCTTCGGCTTCGGCCGAAGGTTATCCCAAGAGCCGAACATTCGGCTTCGGCTTCGGCTTCGGCCAAAAAATGACCTTCGGTCGGACACTAATTATAATTATAAGGTGGGGAAAGAATTGCTTGCTGAAGGCTTGAAATGTAAATATGTTGGCATTACATTTGATAACAAGCTTAATTGGGCAGGAAACATCGGTCAGGTAGTAGGAAAATGTTTCAAAATTTTTCACTTGTTGGAGAGAGTGATGAGGGGATGTACGAGAGAAGTAAAGGAATTGGGTTACAAAACTTTGGTCAGACCATTGCTTGAATATGGTAGTGTAGTATGGGAACCACATTTTGAGTATCAAATACAGGAGTTGGAGAGAATGCAAAAAAGGACTGCTAGATTTGTTTTTGGAAACTAGCGCAGAATGCAATCAGTTACAGATATGATAAAAGAGCTGGAATGGGATTCATTGCAAGACAGGAGGAGGGTGAAGAGGATCATGGGAGGGTACAAGGCGTATATTGGTGATGAGGCATGGAAAGATATTGGTATAGGTATGAAATGTAATACGTGGAAGGGAAAAGATGACCATGATCACAAGCTGACACTTGATTTCAGGCACAAGCATGTAGGAAGATTCTCTTTTTTGGGTAAGAGTGTCAGGGATTGGAATAAGTTGCCAATAGAAATTATGAATAATTTACCAAAATCGTTGAAAGAATTTAAAGTTAAAATTTGCCGAGGTCAAATGTAGGTGGGTGCAAGGAAGGGGGAAGATATGTGGCAGGGAAATTTGCCACCTGAGCGTGCGCTCCATTGCAATTTAATTAAATATTATTATTATAACCAATTTGTTTATCCTGTCTCATATGCCTCACGTTCAAAATGAAAATACGTCTGCTTTTTTTGTCTTTTTAAAATGACGGATTTTTTTTATCCATTCAGCCAGCATCATCTGTGTTTCATTTTCCTCAATTGTGTCCGATTATTCTAGTATTGTTGATAATCTCAAATGAGAGGACAACACACGACGAACGTAACACTTAATTAGAACCACCCCTGTCCTGGGCCGTCGAAAGGGCAACCTCTGCAACCAGAAGCCAGCACGTGCTACCGAGGCTGGCTAAAATAAATCTTTTGACACTATAGCTTTATTATGTGTTTACAAAATTCAATAATTAATACTCTGGGGGGTCTATTCGCTGGTATCGAAGACAAGGTGTAAATCACTGCTGACATCTGACACTTGGTGTCAGATATATAGTAATTTTCATAATTATATACTATATTAACTCTTTACTTTCTATAGTCAGAAAGTTCCGAGCTTAATATAAAGAATTACAAGTTGCCATTCAATTTCAGGAGCAGGATTTTTTTCTTTCTTTTTAGGTCAGAGAGTGAGGGACTGCAATTAATTATCAAGGGAAGTGCTGACTGACTAGTTTATCAAAATCAATGAAAGAATTCAAAATTAAAATTTATAAATGGTAAAAGTAAGTTGATGAGGAAATCGCATTCAAAGAATTTGAGGTAAAGAAAAACAGGGATAGGAAAATAGTTGTGTACAGAAATTGGTACCGGAGCAAATTCTCTGTCGCAATGAAATTAGGTAACATGTATGGCCAAGTGTATTATGTGTTCAAACATTGAAAGGGATGTTATAATAAGGTGTCATTATAATATCGTTGAACAGACATACAGTAGCAACAAGCAGGACGGTGAAAAATCCTGTTGTGAGAGAGTGGTGTAGTTATTACTGTGTAATATTCAGTTTTGAGAATTGCCACGAAGTGGAACTGTGTTTGATATTAGAGACTCGTGTTGCAGCGAATTTATTAGTAAAAAAAATAATAGTTATACTTGCGAAATGGCGTTCAAGTGCAGGTCAGACCTCTTTATCGAGATTATTATAATTTAAAACTGCAGGCCTGATCACTGTTAATTTTGTGCTAAAAATCGCCATCAATAAAGTTTTAGACACCACTGCAGATGAGAGCGTTAAGGTGCCACGACATTGGTTCGACTCCTAGATCAAGTGTACCGGCGCGGCAGTCCTGTTTGTGGTTCGGTTTTTCGCGGTCACCTAGTAGAATGCCGGGACGGTTCTCAATCTTCACCTCATAAATTACACAGAG
The DNA here is from genome assembly GCA_031002005.1 of Vandiemenella viatica. Lineage (NCBI taxonomy): Eukaryota > Metazoa > Arthropoda > Insecta > Orthoptera > Morabidae > Vandiemenella > Vandiemenella viatica. Next base: position 265,019,026 of record JARYHS010011408.1, on the reverse strand, counting down.
CAACACTTATGTTCTCTTCATTGCTCAGGAACTGACATTCCCTGGTCCTAACTACCAAGTTGAAACATTGGACAAATTCTTAATTACAAGGCATGATGGGAATCAAGGCTTTGCGTGATCCGATAGGGTACTTTCGAAAATAATCTATAATAATATTATAAATGCAAAAGTAACTCTCTCTCTCTGTTTGTTACGTTTCTTGCGCTAAACGGCCATTTTTTCGGCATGAATAACAATTTTAGTTACGAAATTTCTAGAACTTAGCGAATGGTGACAGTCTGTAATGTTACATCGGTTGCTCAAGCTGTGCTTCTCGAGCAGTCTGTTAGTGTACGATTTCTTTATAAATTTCGTTTAGAGACAATACATATTATTTATTATAGATGTCAATTTGCTCTGCTCTGTACTATTACTTTGTGTCTGCCTAAAAGTTTCTGGCACCAGTTTATTTTGTCTTCTTTTTTGACATGCCTTGCTGGCGTAAACCAGGCCTAAGGTCAGGGGCGTAGCTACTATGGGGCAAGGCGGTGCAGTGCACCGGGGCCCCTACGCTGAGGGGGCCCCCAAGCATACATGGCGATCTTTTTTTTTTTAGCTCTACAGTCGTCTAAGGGGGCCCCTGAGACGCAGGAAGCCCCTCACTAAGGGCCCTCTCGCTGCTCAGGGGGCCCCAACCACTGCTCAGGGGGCCCCCAAGCATACATGGCGACCTTTTTTTTAGCTCTAGAGTCGTCTAAGGGGGCCCCTGAGACACAGGAAGCCCCTCACTAAGGGCCCTCTCGCTGCTCAGGGGGCCCCTAAGCACAACTCAAGGGCCCCATCCTCGGCTCAGGGGGCCCTTACCAGCAATACAATGCAAAAAAAAAAGGTCGCCCATTTGGCCTGAGGGCCCAAAATTTTTTTGCACCGAGGCCCTTGTTGACCTATCTACGCCACTGCCTAAGGTGTAGCTCTAGCAGAGCAAGAGCAGCTAAAGTTATTAGTACCCAAGAATCTTATGCTCTTGCTGAAGAAAGAAGAAATGACCAAGCTGAAATAAAGCTGTCATCAGTTAACCCATCCACACAAACATACCTCCGCACCTTCAGGATTTTTTTTTTTTTTTTTTTTTTTTTTTTTAAATGTTTGAAACCGATTCTTTTCATGAGACAGGTTCAGCGGTAGAATGATATATTGATGGCTTTCCTGTCATGTTATGCCGACTCGGTATTGTTTGGGACGAATCGTACGTTACTAACAGCTTTTTTTTTTCAACTCTGGCAATTAAATTCTACGTCCACGCGTACGCGTATATTATTATTATTAATCATTATTGCCCTTGAGGACAGTGTTTAAACTCAAATTATTCATGATTATTCAGTTTTTGTTTGTATTTGTCTTTTTCCTCTTCTCTTCCTAAAACCTCTTCATACGCTCACTGTGTTCCTGTTTCCTTTGTTCAGTCCATTTTGTTCCTGTTTTCTTCTGTATTTCAAATTTTGTGTTCATAATTTTGTTCTTGAATTGTTCCATGTCATTTCCTTGCTGATCCCTGCATGATTGAAGTCCTCTTCTATTTGCTGGAACCGATTGGTTTTCCTGAGCGAACCATTTACCACATCAAAGATCCTCTTTGTGAGTATAGTGCTGTTCATTCGCTGTAAATGTCCATAGAATTGTAATCTACGTCTTCTGATCATGTCTGTCAATCTATCTGTATGTTCGTATAGTTCTTTCGTTGGTCTTTTCATCCATATGCCGTCTTTATATATTGCTCCAAAAAATTTTCTAAGGATTTTTCGTTCAACTTTTTCCGCTTCTGTGATGCCTGAAGCCACAATTGTGGTTGTTTCTGATGCATATAATGCTTCTGGCAGTACCACTGTTTTGTAATGTCTGAGTTTGGCCTGTCTTGATATATTTCTTTTGTTATAATATGGCCATGTGAGTCTATACGCCTTCTGAAGCTTTTCTGATCTTTCCGAATTTGATAGGTTGTTAGATCCTCCTACTAGATATTTGAATTTCTCGACTCTTTTTATGTTTCCAAATTTTGTGTATATTGTTTGTACTTTGTTGTCTTGTTTCTCCATGTACTGCGTTTTTTCATACCAAATTTGTAGCCCTGTTTTGGCTGCAGTTTGATGTAGCTGTTCCAATGCATCTTGTGCTTCCTGCCTATTGTTGCTGAGAATTGGCAGGTTATCCGCAAATGCCAGGAATCTTATGATTGTTTTGGTATGTCGTGTTCTTCCTAGCTGTATTCTTTTGACCTGTTTTTCCCATTGTTTTATAACTTTTTCCAATACCATGTTGAATAAAATCCGTGATAATCCATCTCCTTGCCTGACACCAGTGCAAATTTTGAATGGTTCTGATGTTTCTCCCATAAATTTCACTTTATACGTGGTATCAGTGAGTGTTTGTTGTATCAGAGCCCTTGTCTTCTTGTCTATGCCGTATTCTTTCACTATCTCAAAGAGCGTCTGTCTGTCTATGAAATCATATGATTTCCTGGAATCCACAAATGTTACAACAGTATTGTTTGTTTGTCTTATCTTCAAGAGTATTCTTAGATTCCAGATTTGTTCGATGCATGATCTTCTTTTTCTAAAGCCTGCCTGGTATTCATCTATTTGCGGATCTACCTGAGGTTCTAGCCTGTTTAGTAGGGCTTTGGAGAAGATTTTATAAATGACTGGCAGCAATGAGATACCTCTGTAATTGTTGGGATCGGTCTTGTCACTCTTTTTATATAAGGGATGTATTAGTGCACATTTCCATTCTTGTGGGATTTTCTCTGTGACCCAAATATCTGTGATAATTTTATGAATTTTCTTTGTGAGATTTTCGTCTCCAAGCTTCCAGAACTCCGCAATAATGCCATCTTCTCCTGGTGCTATGTTTTTGTTTTTATTTATTTATTGGATTTCGGCGACTAAGCCATTCAGCCAGCTCAATGTGTTTATGATATCTCTTCATGTGAATTTAGTTTATACAGTGCGTTTATGCTTCCTATGTATAGACACCACAGGACGGACAGGACATTCACACAGACACACAACACTTAAACATCCATGCCCGCGGCCGGATTCGAACCGGCGACCTTCGGCACGTGGAGCTAGTGCTGTAGCCCCTACGCTACCGAGGCCGGCTGGTGCTATGTTGTTTTTCAGTTGTTTTATGATCTCCTTTATCTCTTCGAGTGTGGGTGGTGTAGAATCCGGATTTGGTGTAGTTTCAGTTAGGGTCAATTTTCACGCAGTTGAGGAGATTTTCAAAGTATTGTGCCAGAATTTTGCAGTTTGCTTTGGTATTCATTTCAAAGGGACCCATCTGGCCTTTTGAAACAAAAGTTTGGAAGTTCTATAAAAATTTATTGTGTTATTTCTTTTGAAGTCTTCCTCAATATCTTTCATCCTTTTTCTGTCGTGTGAACGCCTATATACAGGGTGTTACAAAACGGTACGGCCGAACTTTCAGGAAACATTCCTCACACACAAACAAAGAAAATATGTTATTTGGACATGTGTCCGGAAGCGCTTACTTTCCATGTTAGAGCTCATTTTATTACTTCTCTTCAAATCACATTAAACATGGAATGGAAACACACAGCAACAGAACGTACCAGCGTGACTTCAAACACTTTGTTACAGGAAATGTTCAAAATGTCCTCCGTTAGCGAGGATACATGCATCCACCCTCCGTCGCATGGAATCCCTGATGCGCTGATGCAGCCCTGGAGAATGGCGTATTGTATAACAGCCGTCCACAATACGAGCACGAAGAGTCTCTACATTTGGTACCGGGGTTGCGTAGACAAGGGCTTTCAAATGCCCCCATAAATGGAAGTCAAGGGGGTTGAGGTCAGGAGAACGTGGGGGCCATGGAATTGCTCCGCTTCTACCAATCTAAAATGAGCTCTAACATGGAAAGTAAGCGTTTCCGGACACATGTCCACATAACATATTTTCTTTGTTTGTGTGTGAGGAATGTTTCCTGAAAGTTTGGCCGTACCTTTTTGTAACACCCTGTATATGTACACGATGCTCACCATATCCGACAACCCAGACTCCTGTGCTGCTATGAAGGTAGAGTCTGGGTAACTGTAACTAGGGTGGTTTTCCCTTGCTTTCCTCAGTCATGTAAGTGTATATAAGTGTTACTGTTTGTGTAGATGACTGTGGTGTGCGTGTGTGTCCAGTTAAGTGTTTGTGTTTGAAATGAATGACATATGAAGCAAGGGAGAGAGAGTGAATCCCGGTGCTAGACTTTTCATGCCTGCTCTTCCGAAAGAAAGAAAAAAAAGCGTAGGAAACAAGGGGGTTAAAACACCTATCCGACGGATGCATCACCATCAAAGGTGGACGAGTAGGTTTGAGATTTAACCCAGGACACTGGTGTACCATCTGATGATTGGGAATTGTGCACAGTTACCTTTCCTACCCCACCAGTTCAGGCGTGATGATGAAAATATTTTCCATCAGGAGGATTCGAACCAATTAACTCCATGTCAGGAATAGTACAAGATCACAGTACCGTAACCACCTGAGCAAAAGGAGCGAACCATGCATATATTTGATTCAATTTTGTAGTCGTCATATTTTCCTGTGAGCAGTCTAGTATATAATGCATTGTTAAACAAAAAATGAAGTCTTAAATACTTCAAAAGTTGTTTCCAGTCCGGTTTTGTCAATATTTTTGTCTAATTTCTCAGATCTGCAACTACTACTACTTCCGCATGTAAGAAACAGACTCAAGATTATGATCACACATTTTGCGGAAGGCAATAACTTATGCTGTTAGCAATCGTGTCGCATTATTCAATAGGAAGCGTTCGGAGACAAAGGATATAGGACTCTAATTTTCAGTTGACTATTCGTAGTTAAATCATCACAAATTACCACTTCTTTCACTGAAGACCTAAACACACTTGTCAATTCATAAATTTTGTAGCTTACATAATGAATGTGACGATCAATTACCAAACCATGATCTCTTGGGAAAATTAAGCATTAATTTTTTTTAGTACGGAATTTAGATTACGGAAATAAAAAATTTATATTTGGTTTGTATTCATTCCAAATTTCTCAAATACACTATTGTTCTCCGCACAATAGTATTCTCTTTCCGGTCGTGGTACCACTTTATTTTCCATATCTAACATTTATCACTGCTTCTAGTCTCACTAGCCGTGTTCCTTGCAATGAACTTCATTATCATGAGCTAACTAGCATAACTTCTGAGTTGGCATAAGAACTGGATATCAGTCTTTGGAACCTTTTTGCCGTCGTCAGTCTATCGACTGACTTGATGCAATCCTCCTTCGCTCCTTATCTTGCGTTGCGCTAGCCTTTTCATCACAGCATACCCCTTACAACCCACGTCCTCAATTGTCTGCTTCTTATAGGCCTATTCTAATCTCTGTCTTCCTCTACAGTTCTTACCATCGACTGTTCCCTCCACTAACAAATTAACCAAACCAGCATGTCTCAAAATATGACCTACCAGCCTGTCTCTTCTTTCTGTAAGCTTCTTCCACAAACTTCTTTCCCCACCCATCATTTCCAAAACTCGTTCATTTCTTACTTTGTCTGTCCACTTAATTTTCAGCATTCTTCTGTAGCATCACATTTCAAATGCTTCAATCTTCTTTCTTTCCGGTATTCTTAAAGTCCATGTTTCGCTACCATAAAGTGCTGTGCTCCACACATAGAGTTTTAAAAAGGTTTTTCTAATTCCTAGATCAATATTTGAAACTAAAAGATTTCTCTTTTTCATGAAGGCTCTTTCTGCTAGTGCTAGGTAAATTGTATAAAAGCGTATACGAATGAAATGAGGGATTGAATACTTGATTGTGTGTTTTTTACTACTAAAAAAAATCTCCTTGTGTTTCAATTCATCGTTGGTAGTGACTATAAAACTGAAATCAATCCACGGCCTATCGCAGTTTCCATTACGTCCAATCCAGGCCGCTTTAGTTTCATTAGAAAGAACAATTAGGAATGTTTCTCGCACCTGGGGGCCGTAAAGAACGCGCGGTCACTACTAGCTAAATACCAGTACGACAGCATTTTCCAAAAAAAAAAAAAAAAAACCATATTAAAGACTTCCTTAGCACAAACCCAAAAAGACTTTGTACAAGACTGTAACCTCGGAAAATGTACAGGTATTTCATTCAACCGTTTCATATGAACGAATTTGACCTGGCTTACGACCTGTGCGACCAACTTTAATTTAGCAGACGCCTGCAATCTCCAACAGACACAGTAATAGCGAGGATAACGTGCTATAAGTGGTATAGCTAATTACTGAAATCTGCAGAAGACTGCTATGTGTCGGCAGTTGGTCAAGCTTACCCATCTCACAAACATGAGAAGGTGGCTACAGCATGGTCAATGTGATTGTAGACTAAGAAATGAAATCCATGCTGGAGAACTTCTTACATCAATCCAGACGTTTCACAGAAACAAATAGACCATTTCGTGTTTCAAAAGCTATGTGCTTACTCTCTATGCACTAGATTAATCTTCGCAAGTCCAAAATCTATTTATTTATTTATTTTTTCAATAGGATGACATCCACGCGGAAATTATTATTTTTAAAACTTTTTTTTAATTAAAAGCTAATTCAAGGAAGAGGCAATAGTTCCACGTCTGTAGCTGTTGGCAAAATGTGCATTGATCAAAATTTTGCTAGAAATGCTACTGAAAATAAAATAAAAAAATATCATACTCGTAAGTTCCTTATTTCTCAAGTGACAGAGACCTAAGCTAAGAAGCCTTAAGGACTATCCTGAAGCAAGATGCAAACACATTTATTTCATCCCTTGAAACGTATTTGCAAAGAAAGTAGATCAGAATAATAGGGAGAGTATTAAATCAAGAAACTGGGATATCCGGCCATGGGCATTTGAAGGACCTGGAGCGATTTCGGAAAATAATGGATAATTGAAATATGAATGGTACAAACGGAAATTGTATACTAGGCCAGAATTTTAAACATCGAGTGATTCTTAAGAAAAAGAATGTAGAAGAGCCCATAATCTCCCTCGCTACAGGAGCGTAGTAAAATATTTCATTTTTCTGATTTGTTACAGATATCGAAACTAGATGGTCAGGAGCCATCTTTCCGGATTAGACACTGGCGGTGATGTAAGCAATGAGAGCTTGGAGCAGTCGAGACAGCAGTGGCCCCCGTACGCCAGCCGACCGCCGAGATTGTCATCGGCGCCCGCTGCGAAGCGTGACTGCTCACTAAGGACTACAAGACTACGCTGGTCACTATCCCACAGGTCCCTCCTAACAGATGCATTGGCATCCGCGATGCAATCGCCGTTGCGCAAGTCGTCTGGCAATCGTCCAGACGGGCATGGTCAAGGATGTTCCGAGGTATTATGATGCTAAAATTAATTTCTTTCTCCTTGAGGAAATTTTATCGCAGATATCTTCAATACTCTACTATCATCCTCATCATCATCCCGGGGTCAGCTGCCTTCGATGAGTTTTGCATGGTTAAATTTGGAGCTATGGTTTGACGGCAGTATACCCTTGCTGACCCACTGCAAGGTCGTACTAAGTACTAACGAGGGAAGTCAAGTATTGCCATCTGTCTATGAAACGAGTAATTCAGTGTGTGTCGGTATATTCTTTGTTTTGTGAAATGTGTAGTGTATTAGGCGGCGATTGGAAACCGTCCCGGCATTCACCTTGATGGTTGTGGTAAACCACCTGCAAACCGCGGTCGGGACGGGCGGTACGTCGGAGCCCGGGCTCGTGCTCGGTCCGTTGCACCTCCCCAATACAATGTGCGGCACCAGCATGGCAGGAGTATTACTCTGGTATCTACTCTACGGAAAATATTCAATTCAATATTCGTCAGATTTCAACGAAAAGTGATTGATCCAAATGACATATTGTTATGCAGTAATAAAAATTTGAAATGTGTTGCCATAGAATGATGCTATGCAAGGATACTGTAGAAGGATGCAGATAAAATGTGAAATGAACATGTTTTGGAAATGACTGGCGAGGGAAGAAGTTTCACAAAAAAAAGTCAGGATGGTGGGTCATATTTTAAGACGTACTGGATTTGTTAATTTGTTAGTGGAGACAACATTTGAAGGAAACAATTACAAATCTTAGAATGCATGAAGCAGGTAACTGAGTAGGTTGTAAGTGATATATTGAGATGAAGTAGTTAGCTCAAGATAGGAAGAGATAGAGAATTACATCAAACCATTCGAAACACTAATGAGAGCAAAAACATAATTTGTCTCAATAAATGATTACCTGTTTAATTTTTCCACAAGACCAATCCAATAGCTTTTTTGAAATCGCTGCATGTTCATATTTATCTGTCCAAGTTTTGCCTTCGCAAACCCCATCGCTTTGCTTTGTCATTAATCAATGTTAATCACTCTTTCTGAATCATGATTACGTTTATCTATTTTATCCACAGATATTTTCAAATGTTCCATTTTCTGAATGTTTTTTTAATTTATTTTTAATTTATTTATTTATCCGATGGATCCCTATCAACCGAACAGAGCAATTCCTCATTACACGGCAAAGTTACACAATACGTTAGTAACCGCCAAAATTCAGTTTGGAGACAGCATCGGATTTTCGGTATTTTGCTTACAGTAGCGTGTCAACCAATGCCTGAATTACTGAACTGGTATTGCGAGACACAGCATCAAGATGATGACTTAAGCGCATTCATCTCTCGTGATTCCAGAACAGTTCCTTTTTAGAGACCATCCTGATTTAGATCCCACATCCTTGGAAGAAACCGAGTCCGGAAGGTTGAGCAGTAATGCTGGACCTATTATGAAGGACACAGGTTCAAATTCGCGTCTGACCATCCAGATTTCGGTTTTCCATGCTTTCCCGAAATCACTACAGGCGAATGGCGGGATGGCTCCTTCAAAATGCCATGGCAGAATTCTTTATGGGAATCCAGATTAAATCTAATAAGAAAATTGGGTTCCCATTTTAGATCTCATAAAAAAGTACTTGTATACTGTGTGATCTTCGAGAAATACTCTTTTAAAGTAAGCTACTTAGAAAGCCGAAGTATTCAAATAAACTAAACCAAACATGGCGGGTGAGCGGTAACACTCCGGCCTCGCATTCGGGTGGACGTGGGCTCGAATACTTGTCCTGGCATCCAGATTTGGATTTTCCATGGTTTCCCCAAATAACATCAGGCCAATGTCAGGATGTGTCTTTCAAAAAGGCCATGGCCGAATTCCTTCCCAATCCTTGCCCCCAGTTCTTTCCCGCCTCTAACGACCTCTACGTCGACGAGGCGTAAAGCCATAAGAAAAAAAAATTAAACAAAGTAAAAGTCATAGTCCGTACCAGTCACTTAAAGCCCGATGACGTTGATGGTTACGGAGAGTAAGCTCACGTTTGCCTGTCCCGGACTATAGAACAAATAACTCAAGATTCGAGTACAAAAAAGTCACCTCTCTAACTATTTACAGTTTATAGCACATGGATCATTTAACACATTATTTATTTATTATTTATTTATCAATCTTGTTCCATGGATCCCTGCTGAGGAAGTACCTCTGGGATGTGAAACATGTCATTGTTGATACATATACACATAATATGAGTCATATCATAGTAAATATATATATATATTTTACAAATACAAGAAATAATAATAAACATACATTTTTGCAACTGAGTTTTGCAAACGTCATAATGAGTACAATTAATTATTTTCTTCAAATTCTTGAATGGAGTAGAAGGAGTTGCCAATAAGATAATCTCTAAGTTTTTGTTTGAATACATCTTTATTATCTGAAAGCTGTTTTATACGATTATGTAGTTTATTAAACAGATGTATCCCAGAATAATTAACTCCTCTTTGTACTAATGACAGAGATTTTTGTGTTTTATGCAAGTTATTTCTGTTTCTTGTATTGAAACTGTGTACCTGTGAATTAGGTGTAAACAGGTTAAAATTTTCTATGACAAAGCTCATGAGAGAATATATATACTGAGAATACATTGTAAGTATATTGAGTTTCTTAAAGAGTTGTCTGCAACAAGTTCTTGGTTTTACCCTACACAGAAACCTAATAGCTCTTTTCTGTGCTATGAATACTTTTTTACTTTGTGAAGAGTTTCCCCAAAACATTATGCCATATGACATTACTGAATGAAAATATGAGGAGTACTCCTGTTTCATTAATTCTAGATCTGCTGTTAGAGAAAGTGTTCGTATTGCGAAGGTGGCACTACTTAACTTTGCCAGTAGTGTAGTGATATGATCATGCCAACAGAGTTTCTGATCTATTTTAATACCAAGAAATTTTATACTCTCTGTTTCTAAGATTGTGTTGTTTTTATAGTTTATACATATATCTGGCTGTGCATAGTTTTTGTTTTAAACCTAATATAATGTGTTTTTTCAAAATTTAATTTTAATGAATTTGCCTTAAACCAATTTGCTACTACTCTAAGTACTTCATTTACATTAAATTCTATAGTACTGTTTGGTGTTTTACGCACAGTCAGGTTAGTGTCATCTGCAAATAAAACACTCTTAACTTTGTCGGATAAATTTCCAGGAAGGTCATTGATGTATAACAGAAAGAGGAGGGGACCTAAGACAGAGCCTTGTGGAATTCCATGTTTTATTTTCTCCCAGTCTGATGAAGCATCTTTACTTATTTTAGAATCAAAAATTGAAACTTTTTGCATTCGGCTTTCAATGTATGATTTAAACCATTTACCTGCGGTCCCAAAAATACCATAGTATTCCATTTTTTTTCAAAAGTAATTCATGATTTACACAGTCAAATGCTTTTGCAAGATCACAAAATATTCCTACAGGATTCATTTTATTATTCAGTTCCTCAAATGTGTTATTTAAAAATGAATATATAGCCATTTCTATGGATGATCCTTTTTTGAACCCAAATTGTGAATTAGTGAGGATATTATAGTGTGTAACATGTTTTATTACTCTTCTATACATGACTTTTTCAAAAACCTTTGAGAATGTTGAAAGTAATGAAATGGGACGATAGTTGTCTACACATGTTACTTCTCCTTTTTTAAATAATGGTTTTACAACAGCATATTTTAGTCTATCGGGAAAAACACCTTGTATTAAGGATTCATTACAAATGTGAGCAAGTACATGACTGATACAGTCTGAATATCTTTTCAGTAATTTACTTGAAATATTGTCATAGCTGGAAGAATTTTTAGGTTTTAATTGTTTAATGAGTTTATTTATTTCTGAGACTGTTACTGGTGGCAATTTCATCTCCACAAAGCTATTTGGGAAAGCAGTCTCAAGAAGCCCTAGAGCACTATGTGGGGATTGCTTTTCTATGCCTAATTATCTACTACTGACGTAAAATGTTTGTTAAATATTTCACAAACTTCCCTTACTTCGCTATACACATATCCATTTTGTTCTATTTTTATGTCCTTAGAGTGATTTACAGTTTTTCCTGTTTCAGTCTTTATTATATTCCATATTGTTCTCATTTTATTGTCTGAATTTTCTATTTTCGCCGATATGTACCTGTTCTTGGCCTTCCTTATTACATTTCTTAGTATTTTAGAATAAAGTTTATAGTGAACTTTCAGCGCATAGTTATCTGATTCTCTCATTTTTAAATAAAGGTCCCTCTTTGTTTTACTAGAGATTCTAATACCCTTTGTTATCCATCCCATGCCCAGTTCATTGTTTGGAGTGTTGAGAATTTTACTTTTTTTGAAACTACCTTCAAAAAGTGTTAGAAATATATTCAGAAAGGAATCAAATTTCGCATAAACACCCTGCGCATTATATACTTCTAACCAGTTTTCATTGTTTAAGGTATCTATGAAGTGTTTTATATTGTTTTCACTAATATTTCTTCTATAAACCCAGCTTTTCTTTATCTGTTTAACAGTGTTCCTGGAATCGATACATAATAGCTGGCATCATGATCTGAGATACCATTTATTACTGGAAGTATGCTGTAATTACTGCACTGAGAAATATCCATAAAAAAATTATCAATTGCAGTCCTGCTATTATTTTGTATTCTCGTAGGAAAATTTACAAGTGCTGTTAAGTTAAAAGACAACATCAAGGCTTCCATATCTAATCTATCATTGCTGTGACACATCCATAATATTCTGGAGACAGGAAGCTTCATTTTTCCGAACAAACTACAGCAATTAGTTTTCAAATAATTGTTCCAACCTCTCATATTATAATGTGATTATCAGCTCAAGCACCATACTAACAATGCCTCCGCCGTAAATCCCGATCTTACATGCTTCTGTAGTAATCCAGAGAGTAATTTAAAACAACTAGAGGCTTGATCATGTAAGCGAGCGAGATATCTGAAACAGATTCTTACATACGGTTGCATTTTTAACAAGGTCATAGGCAACCAGTTTATAACGCCACTGTTGGATTTATAGATATCTCTGTAAGGGAGCGTCCATTAATTACGAGAGGTAAAATAGGGGGCAAGGGGGGGGTCAAATATCACGTGAGGTATTGTAATTCTTGTAGAATGGTAGTGCAAAAAAAAAAAAAAAAAAAAAATAGTCTCAAAAAGTTGCGAGGTCTTTTTGTGGGGGGGATCCGACCAAATCTCACGAAGTCTCACAAAAGGGGGGAAGGGGGGTTCCGGAATGCCGGAAAAACACCTCGCGTAATTAATGTACGCCCCATAAGCTTTTAGCTATATTATATAGCAGGGCGATGGGCAATGATATCGCTGGATGGAGTCGGTTAAGAAAAGACGCTGGTGTGAAGAAGTGTACGGGACGGGCGTTTCAAAATACACCGTTAGTGTTATAGTAGAAGTCAGTAGTGATCCGCTCACATCCTCGTTGAGTGAAGACGGTATTAATTAACATCGAGCGTGGTGGGTGAGTGGTAACGCTCAGGCCTCGCATTCGGAGGACGTCTGTTCGAATCCCCGTCCGGGCATCCAGATTTGGATTTTCCATGGTTTCCCCAAATCACTCCAGGTGATTGCGAGACTGCTTCCTTCAAAAGGCCATGGCCGAATTGCTACCCGTTCCTTGTCCCCAGTCTCATCCCGCCTCTAATGACCTCGACGTCGACGAGGCGTAAAGCCATAAATATTAATTACCAAATTATTTCGATAAAAGTGCGAAGGTGGCGGATATAATGTGGACAGACCTTGCGTTGTTTACGCGTGTAGACCACTTCAGGTTTGTTGTTTGAATTAATGTGTCTTCGACTCGCTTCCATCCACCTTTTCTCACGAACCCTGCATCTTCGGCGAGGAAGTATTAGATATTAAGTGTCTGGTGGCTAAATCAAATAAAACTTACTTGTGGATTGGTTAGTGACTACATCTGTATACTGAATATTATTGGTGGTATTTAGTGGTACCTGACATGGAATAAACTCATGTATGCGTCTAGAAATATAGTGCATTGGACTGGCGAACGCAACACTTGAACCTGCATTTTTTTTATTTTTTTTTTCCGAGCACCGTGACGTCTATACCAGTAGTAATAAGAAATATATACGAACTAACGGAATCTGGACTCGTTTAAGTTAATTAACAATCATCATCAACCATAATCAGTAAATTACATGATTGTTTCCAGGTTTCCCATTAATTTCTCTATTCTAATTATTTGGTACTGTAATTATAGCATTACAAGTTCTCTATAAAGATGAAAGGAGATATTAGTTTAAAGAAAGGTATCACTAAGACATAGGTAACATTGTTTTCTTCTAAATCTTTTCTAACTACGCTATTATTTTGGACTAAAGTAATTGGTAAGGAAATTTTGGGAACACCAAATAGCCACTTTAAAATAGCTTGCCAGTACTGTAAGCATTAAAAGTAAAGTTTAATATCATTTTTGATTTCAGAACCATACGTATTACGGGATTTCTCATTACACCATGAAGGAATTTTTAATATCATAATGATTTCTGCAAAATATTATTTTAGATGATAATTTAGACAGCATTTAACAGAGGACTGAATATAATCAAATTATTTCTCATTAACGTTTATTTAATTATTTCAATTCTGATATTTTAATTTGGTTTTGTTTTTTTGCAGATTGGAGGGTAAGGTATACAACATCTCTAGGATCCCAAAACTTTACCTACGGACAAACGGAGCCCATTCCGCCTTTGCACGCAGTTAGGTAGTCGGCGTTCGCATTTCAGAAGTATAATGATGAGACCATGGTTCATCACATGTGAGAATGCTCATCATTAATTAGAAAACCGCTGTAGAATCTTCCTAGAAACTTCATTGCATTCAATATTCTTTGTAACAACCTTCTGATTTTTTTAAATTGTTATAACTCTTTCTTTGTGATTGAGTGCACATTTCCATAAATTACTTCAATTTATGCAATGTTTTCACTAATAGTTATTTGTGTGCCGTTGTGACTGAGTTCTTCAATACGCCGAGCTCTCTGCGATATCATGTTCGTTATGGGACGACCTGCGAGAGATTGGAAACTACTGTCCGTCTTGTACTCTTGACGCATCATCAAAAGTGAATCGTTTGCTAAAATGTGCACACTACCTGAACAAAATTTCTAGAAGCCAGAAGTCAAATAATTGTGCGTAGTGCGGGGCATTATAATCCTCCTGTTCAGTCTTCATGATAATATATAGACAAACGACTGTATGAACAGCATTCCTATATAGCCAGGCCCACCATAAGGGAGCATCCATAAACCACGTAGCTCCATTTTGGCCTCATGTGAACCCCCATCCTCCCCCGCCCCTCCACGTAGCATGTAGCTTTCTTCCCTTTTGATTCCAAGAGATATTTTGTACTGGTTTCTCTTGTCAGACTATCGTAAATTACATATGGGGATAGTTAAATGTCAGAAATAAATATTCACATGCTGTTGCGTGTTCTGTACTTTATTTTAATTGTGACAAACAATAGGAATGAGAGAATACGTCGCTTGGCTTGGAAACCCCTCTCCTCCCCACGTAGCTCAACGTAGCTTTCCAGCCAACCCCTTTCTCCCCCCCCCCCAGACGGAGCCACGTAGTTTATGGACGCTCCCTAAGCTGACGTGCAAGGCGTGCACCGCACACGTACGGCACGTCCAGGGGGTCGGCAAATCGAGTGGTCGAGTGTCGTCGCCCCTATTGTTGCCACTCCATTGTCGCCGCCGGGACAGTAGCGCCGCGGAATAATTTTGCCGCCCTTTTAATTACAATTTTGCAGCTCCCTTGAAGATGAGCATAGATAATAGGTAGCTGTTGTCGGTGCTGGATCTAGAGGGCGGCAAAATAATATTCGAAAGGGCGGCAGTCTCTCAGTTTTTTGCCCCAATTCGGAAAATTCCTGGATATACTGGCTGTAGTTAGCAGGGCCGGCGTTAGGGAGGGGTAAGCGGGTCAAATGTACCCGGGCCCGCCGGCTGACGGGGGGCCCTGATCACCGGCTGCAGGGGCCCCCAGTCCTCGAAGCCAAGAATCCGCACATTGTAGCCCCGCCAGTATTTAGAGCTAAAAAAAAAAGGTAACCCTTTTTACCCCAGGCCCGAAATTCCTAACGCCGGTCCTGGTAGTTAGACAGGGAGCCACATAATCTTTATTGCACATGGGCGTTCAAACAGTTAGCGGCAGGCCTATACGTAGCAACTAAGTACTGTTGCCACAGTATGGAACGCTAACGTATCCCTCGACTATTTCAAAAGACCACCTTGTAAATTGGTGTTTGAGTATGATGAGGCAAACTCAGATAGTAACAGTAATTTCTTCCGCGCACAGAGAAACTGTCGGCGACGAAGCGGTAATGTTCTGCGGACACGGCTCTGTGTGCGACATTCCCAGCGTCGCTCGTAGGTAATGGGACGATCAGTCACTGGGGGCGGGAGAGAAGGGGTCCACTGAGCGCCAGTCCAGCCGGTCATGCCGACTGCGGCCGGCAGAGGGCGTCTTCGTGACGCGCACCAGAGATATCGCGACCAGCATCTACCGTCCGTCCGCACAAAGGCATCGATCAGGGCAGTCGCGGCCCACCACGCAAAGCACAGGCCACTCTGTCGCAAGTAGATCCTCTACGTTACTTCACAAATCGTACAAACTTTTATTTCCAGTAATTTCTAAGCTTCGAAGACACGACATAAATTATTATCGTTAGATTGAGGGTTATTTCGTCTTGGGTAATTTAAACTGGCCTGGTTTTTTCTCGCCTTCCCTAGTTCATCTAAATCTACATCTATACTCTGCAATTCACTAAATTGTGGGTGGCAGAGGGTGCTCAGCACCAAAACTAATCACTTTGCTGTGGATTCCAATCCCGAATGCTACGAGGGGAAAAAAAGAATTCATATAAGAATCAGTGCTGCATCTTATTTCTCTAATCTTTTCTTTCATGTCATTACGACTCAAATAGGTTGGAGGACGAAGTATTTCACTACACTCGTAGGTGAAAGTGGGAGTACGCATGTTTACCAATAAGTTTAAACGAAACGTGCGTCGTCTATCTACCAGAGACTCCCAGCCTAGTCTACTAAACTGTTCTGTGACGCTCTCATAAGGACTGTAGCAAGCGGTCACGAATCGAGCGGCTCTTCTCTGTACTTTCTCTATACTTTCGATCAACCCCTTACGAAATGGATCCCAAATGGCACAACAGTAGTCGAAATGTGGACGCACAAGAGATTTGTTCGCTATCTCCTTCGTTTGTTCATTACAATTTTTCAGGATTCGACCTATGAATCGCAGCCTAGAATTAGCTCTACCTGCTAATGAATTAATATGTAAGTCCCATTTGATGCTCCTTTGTACTGTTACTCTCAAATATTTCACAGAATCGACCATATCAATAACTGAACTGTTTACCTCGTATTTCTGAACTATCGGATTCTTTTTGTTAGTTATGCTCATTGTCTTGCACTTTTTACAATTTACTGTAAGTAGCCATTCATCGCACCATGCGGAAATAACATCCAGATCTCGCTGAATTTCTAAGCAATCGGCCGAATTCCTTACTTCCTTATAAATAACCGCATCATCAGCAAACAATCTAAACATGCTTTTTACTTTGTCTCCGAGATCATTTATAAAAATTAAGAAAAGAATTGGTCCTATTACACTCCCTTAAGGTACACCCGATGTAAAATCTTGATTAGAAGAACTTTCTCCTTCAACGACGACATACTGCGACCGACCAGTTAGAAAATCCTTTATCCATTCACAAAACTGATCCGATATACCGTACACTCTCGGAGTTATGGAAGTGTATCTACGTGCTTATTGCTTTAGAAGTGAAAACTTCTACACACGACTTACGCGATGTTTGGACGGAGATAAATCTGCGATTTCGTGACGTCTCTCACTGTCATGCCACCTGTGGCTCGCACGTCACCAACATGCTACATGTTGCGTGTAAGATACGCGCGTTGTAAGCTTTTCGCAAAATCTTTATGCAAGCACACAGTTTTCATCCGATTTTGATGGAACTTTGCATATGTATACTTTAAAATAAATAGAAAAAAACACTGTTTATGTCTGATTTACAGAAATGTTCCTTTCTCCCTCACCTTAATTTCTGTCACCGTTGTTCATACAAACCTACAGTTTCTAATTCGATTCGATTTGTACTTACGACACGTATACTCCAAAACAAGGCGGTCTGGTAGCTCAGCGGTTAAGGCGCTTACTTCCGAAAGTTCTCTCTCCGATCACTGGTTCAAATCCCGTGGTGAGCAGGAAGTTTTAGGAGTTGTATTTGATTATATGAGCTACGCCTGGACGTTCCGTGGCTCTGATTCCACCTTAAACCGTAGGCCACGTGAGGACCTCTCACACAATAGCTTGGTACATCTCCTTCGGGAAGATTCGACGAACCTTCGGGGTGTGGACTAACTTAGACTTTAAGTTTTTGAAGTGAAAACTTCTTTACGCGCGTTGGACGATTTTTGAATGGTAAAATCTTACGACTTCGCATTACCGACATGTTAATAGTATATCAGTTGTGGTCTGGTGGCTCAGTGGTCTGACTGGTGAACGAAAGGTCCACGGTTCGAATCTCTATCTCGGCAGGGATTTTTATAGACCATTAACCCGATCGGCACAGCTTGCTGTGTAATTTGAGGTATGCCAAGACGATACTGTATTTCGAATTCCGCGCTAAACTGTAGGTTCGTTGTACCTGGTAGCACTACCGGGTTAGGATAAGGCGACTGAGACAGTGGCGGGAAGCGCAGCCAATAGAAACCCTGTCACGAGGTCATTACGTCCACACGAAATTATTATTATTTAGTATAACTGTAGCTATAAGTATGACGTGTTACGCGTATGATATTAATAGTTTTAAGTTTTCACTTGTGTCGGCAGTCCCCAATTTTGCCACTTTTGTGTGTTGATGAGTGGGTTGAGTGGATGATCAGAGTAGAGTGTTACTTTGTGTTGTATGAAATGGTGATGAAAATTTCTTTCAGCAGCAGGACTCGAACCAGCTAACCTTGTGTCAGCGCGGGACACCATCACGGTGCCACAGCAGAGTCAACGGGGAGAGTAAGTGTTTCCTATACTTTGAAAACATTTCCCTTTAGTTTTAATAATTTTTAATTCAAATATTTCCAAAGTTTCAAAGACTTTTGACCTCAAGTGCTTCACACCCTAAAGGTAGGTTTCCATTCTGACAAGTTCCTGGCACATGTCGCGCAACTTGTGCCCGGCACATGTTGCGTTTAATTGTCCAACTGTGTGCAACTGCCTGGGACATCTGCAACATTTGTAGAGAGGTCTCGACTGCAAGACTACAGTTGAAGTTTGTACAGGGAATCAAATAACAGTGTTTTCCAGTTTCTTGAGTGTGGATTAGAAGTTTTCTAGCAAAAAAACGTTCGGAAGGAGCTTGTAACTCGTAGATAGCAGACCTACGCGTCCCTTAAATATTGAGACCTCGGAGAGTAATTTTTTTTTTTTTTTCTTTTTCTACTTCTTCAATACTAGAATATCAGCAAATCGTTGCATGGCGTCATTTCTGTTATTCGACTTTTTGTGGTCCGTATCAATCGTTTTCCACAACACTGTCTCCTGTTCATAGAGTTCTATAAGCTTTGTTACATTATTCTTGGACCACTCCATCATGAAACAAACACTACACTAGCTTTGAATAAAGTACGATTACGATAGACAAGAGCTTGGATAGTGAGTGTACTGCGCATGCGCGCGCATGTCCCTGGGAGATGTTGCAGTCTGTTTCCATAGACTGTGGCACAAGTTGCGGCGCATGTATCTCGCAGTCGCTTGGCACATTCCAGTCCCCGGCACTTGGGCCGCAACATGTCTGCAGACCGTTTCCAATTCAACAAATTTCGGGCACATGTTGCGGGACAAATTTGTAGTAATGGAAACGTACCTTTAGTGTGCAAAATTTTGCCCTCATTTCTTTTCTGGGCTTCTGAAAGTAATGATTTAAGTTTTTGGGGTTTTCTTTGCTTCCGTGTTGACAAAAATGTCTTACGGTATTATTGGCAAAGCTAAATATAGTTTGAATGAACTGCTGACCAAATTCTAGCTCACATATCGATATGAGTAGTTCCAATAATTGTAACTGTATTAGTATTTAGGTAAAAAAGGCAGCATCACGGCAATTCACAGTAAAAAATATTTTTCAACACCCAATCGTCCTTTTTTTTTATTCAACGGTTGCTAGGAGGATTTATACAAAATAAATACATAAACTACACAATATTGAAATTTTTTCGCACTATGGTCGCTTTCAACACAAATGGGGAGAAAACATATATTAAGATACTTTAACTACTTCTGTAAGAATGCACAAATTCAAAATATTTTTTTGCCTTGAAATATACATATCACCAACATATGAACACAAAACAAATATGGTTGTTTTCTATAGTATGATTGGGTTGAATTTCTCAGGAAATTAAATTCTACTGAACACAACACAAATATTTTTCTTATTCTGTGTATATTCCCTCCTGTTTGCTTCTATTCTTCTTCTTTTTTTTCCTTCATAGGAAATAAACGTATACAGTTAATTTTAGAAAATTTACAATTTTTGTCTGGCTATATGTTATATTGAAAAATAACCTTATAATTATTTGACAAGTGAAATTTGCACTACATATCTCTCTCTTATCATGCTTCGAAGAAAAGAAAGAAACGCTTACGACAATAAACAAAATTACAAAAAAAAAAAAAAAAAAAAAAAAAAAAAAAAAAAAAGTCTTAGGTCCAATAAAATTTAAAAAGTTTACACGTTCAAAGACGGATGACGACGCTTAGCATCTATTCGCTAATGTGGATGCGAACTAATGCTTCTTGTTAAGCCTATTATTAGGTTCCTGCATTTTGAATAGCATTTTTCCACTGCTTTGCACGTGCAAACGATGGTGTGCGTGGTGGTGCGTTTGCCTTTTGTTTTACTTCTAGTACCAAAGCATCAACTTTTGTAATTTAGTATCTTTGTAATATTTAGCGTAAATCTAAAATTACCATTTCTTTACGCTTATTATGTGTGAATCTTTGCTGTAGCATTTTGATTAAGGTTTTCAGTGTATTCTAAAGTACTCTAAAGTACTATATTTCAGAAAACTGAAGAAACAAATAACTAAAGCTAAGTATTAAAAATAAATATTAGCTGAATCCAGATAGTGGAGTATTTATCTGTGTTGAAGTATGATCTTTGGTGGGTATCGCCTAAAAAAGGTATTCTGCCGCCCCTATCTGAATTCACAACGAACGAATTATAATCTCTTCCCCTGTTCCCGCTCACGTAGTCATAGGACATCTCCAGATTCTAGGACAGAACATTTCCTTTCAGACTGAAAACCCCACCGAAACTGGTTCTGCAGTTTTCGTCAGTTGCCTGAACATAAGGACAGACAGATCCATCCCGTTTAAAGATAAATAAAAGCTGGTGTAATGCATATTGGTATGTACCTGATTGCTTTCAAATTCTAGAAACACGAGATCTCTGTTGGTGGAGTGATTTGTTTAGTGACTGTGATGAACATTCCCACGGGCGTGGGTAGTGAGTGTTATCCACTGCGACCAGGCCAGATTAACGAGATAGCAGAGGTCGAGTGAAAGGAGGCGTGATTTGTCCTGAAGTAGCAGGGCGTGACGGGGCTCCATACCAGCTGCTTCACCGCGGACATGATTGAAACGTAACTCATTAATCCTTCAGTCAAAGCACAGCATCTACAAACTATCAAATCCAATGGTGTCTCCGGAAAATCAGAGACTGTAGTTTCCTAAGATCAGTTCAGGTAAATCTCAAAGCGATTACATAGCCTACTGAGCCTGATAAATCTTGCCGTAATTTGAACAGACAATTGTGCCGGTGACTTGTGGAAGTTTTTTTCGCCTTGTTCGTTAACGCCAGTAAATTAAAAAAGACGCCAACTTTGAGGTGAATCAACGTGAGGGATAAACATCAATAAAATGGAGTTGGAGAATAGAACAAACTTAATTTAGATAGTTACATACGCCATGGTTTTTCATTGTTAATTTATTTAATGGAAACGAACGATTTTTTGAATCCAAGGATAAAAACATCGAGTAAAATAATTTACAAAGGTACATATACTATAAATTACAGCATGTACCACCGTCTGCTCACAAGATTACTATTATTATTTTTTGGTCCTGGATAGACTTTTATTAGTCTACTCAGTGTTTTCTCTATTTCACTGTCTTAAGAAGAAAATGTTGGCCTCCTTCGAGGTATTTTACCTCTTTGATGTGGAGGTTTTTTTCATGCTGGACTCATTTTGTTGGATCAGATTGGTGTGTGCATAACTTATAATGATAACATACTCTCCATGAGTTTGCAGATATTTTCATGAAACGATAACAACGTTTCGACAAGATCCTCTGTTGTCTTCATCAGGTAATCGTTCCTTGCTATCGAGAATCTGAAAGATCATTCCGAAACAGTTTCGCAGTGATCTTGCTGATCCTCTATAGCAACATACTATTAGCTAACGAAGACAACAGAGGACTATAGTTTCATGAAAATATCCTTCTCCAAACCCGTGTTGCATTTATACGCCGTTCACAATAAATTGATAATTGTGTTTTGTAATTATGCCACCGTCTTAGATAGTTGTTCCAATGTTCTGTAATATGTCTTCTGTATCCCGTAATATATGTAGTCTTTTGTGAAATTTTATTTATTTATTTCCAGATTATACATAGCCTACTATTTTGTTACCTAAAGTAGGCTCTTAGTTTCCACAGTTTTTATTCTTAAAACAATTTACTTTTTTTAAGAAATAGATCTGGATAATTATTCTTAAGGATTAATAGTATTTTAATAATTAATCTACTAATTATTCCAATAATTAATATACCAATTACTCTACCAACTAATCTACTCATTAATCTATCATCACACCAAAATCAGCAATTGTCTATGTATTTTCATACTTCTAATCAATAAACTGTCTTTTTGTGAATATTCTTCCTGCACCACTGCTGGCCCGCACCAACATCCACATCTTTTGTGAAAGGATTCAGTTAATCTTTTTACGACTTGGCCTGTTGTTTGTAATTGTTACTTCGTGCATTCTTGTCATTTCGGTCCTTCGATCGGTGGTTTATTCGGAAGTATCTGTTTTGTAATATCTGCTGTCGCGGTAGACTGGTCATCAACGAAGATCTTCAAATTTGGCAACCATATGTTATCGCTGGTAATAAATATTCTTGATTTGTAGAGGTGGGTGTTTGTTTTTATAGTAATTGATTACCTGCTAAGATTTTTTATGATACCTAGAATATTTAGCCGATTTTCTTCAGTAAGGCGACGGTAGGTGAATGTTCTGTGTATCGCTACTCTTGAAGAACTTCCAAGGTATCTGCTCGCTGGATATTATTAAGTGACTGTCTATTTCCGGTCTTTAGTAAGTGATGTACATGGCTGTAGTTAGTTGTAGTTCATTGTTACTTTGTTTCATTTGCACCAGTTTGGTGATATTTTTCACATGTTTTCTTCCTATACTATAAATTGTAATTATTATTATTATTATTTTATGCTGTCATGCAATTCTCCAGCCCTTCCCATCTTGCGCTAACCTCATCATCTCAACATTACCCTTACAACCTACATCTTTAGTTATCTCATTCATATATTGTATTCTTTGTCTACATCTACACTTCTTTACCTTCGACTGTTCCACCCACAAACAAATTAACCAATTCCGCATGTCTTAAAATGTGATCCACCATCCTTTCTTTTTGTCTGCAAAACTCTTACACAAACTTCGTACCTCACCCATCATCTCCAAAAGACTTTCATTTCGTACTTCATCTGTCCACTTAATTTTCAGCATTCTTCTGTAGCACCACATTTCAAATTCTTCAAGTTTCCTTTTTCTGGTATTCCTAAGTCCATGCTTCGCTACCATAAAGTGCTGCGCTCCACACACAGAGTTTTAAATATTTCTTTCTGAGTCATAGATCAATATTTGAAACTAAAATGTTTCTCTTTTTCAAAAATTTTTGCTGCTGCTATTCTGGTTTCAACATCATTCCTGCCTTGGCCATCAGTTGTAATTTACTTTCTAAGCAGCAGAATTCACTTACTGCTCCTATCACATCCGATTCTATTTTTACATTTAATCTACTATTATTGCTACGTTTCACCACTTTTGTGTTGCTTTGCTTTATATTTAGTCCAAAATCTTCCGTCAGTATTTTGTTCATGCCATTCAATAACTTCTCAATATAAGCAGTCTGTTCTGCTACCAGAACAACGTCATCAGAATATCGTAATATACTAATTTTTATTCCTTGAACATTTACGTTATATTTAAATTTTTCTGTTACTTCCCCCACATACAAGCGAATACTAATATGGATGACCTTCGTCATTGGTGAATTGGACAAGTTTGACGTTGTTTGCAATCAGTATAGTTTACATAGATGTTAAATAATGTAGGTGTTGACACCAATCCCTGCCGAACTCCTGTTTTCATTAGATATGTGTTAATACCGACCTCTATAGAACTCCTGGCTTTAACTGGTGTGCAGAGTATCATAGTAATTTTAAACACGTAAAGAGGATTAAAGTAGGGCTTTTAAAAAAATATCGATATTTATGAGTGATATTTTTTAGGACGATATATCGATATTGAAATCTGGATATCGGAGTCCGATATTTTTTATAAATAAGTGGTTATTTTCCGTTTTCCTGGTAGAATATTCCAAGTTATTATTGGAGGGAAAACGATTACCTGTGTTGCACATGCAATACATTTTCATAGATAGAATTTTAAGAAACAATGAACGATACGAGCACATGGAGAAGCAGGGCCGCCGTAAGGGGGCGTGCCAGGCAGCATATTATTTAGCGGGTGACCTCCTTTTTTTTAGCTCAACAGCTGCTACGGGCGGTCGGCGGCGACACTGGGGATGGCAACAATGGGGGCGGCAATCTCACAGTTTTTTGACCCGTTTCGGAAATTTCCTAGATCCACCACTGGCTGTAGTTGGACAGGGGGCGGCATAATCGCTATTGCACGCGGGCGCTCAAACAGCTAGCGGCGGGCCTGTGGAGAAGTAAAAAACAAAGGTAAAATAACTCATTCAATATTCATTAGAATTCTTGTCTGGACATTTTGAAAAGTTTTTAAAATTTGTCTTCAATCAATGCAAAAGTATTAGCATTAAGAAACTAATCGTAATGTACCAGGTATGGGTAGGGTTGCCAGATAGCCGGAAAATCCGGGAATGTCCCGGAATTTTGTGTCTGATCTCGTGTTCAGGAATTATGCGTTACTGTCCCGGAATTTTCGTATACTAGTTTTTTTCTCAAACTCAGTTCTCCACGGTAGTCATGAGGCCAAGCCAAGTATCCCATGCTTGCAGCGGGAGGATGGAATGTCCCTTAAATCAGAGGAATTGAAACTGAAAGGAAAATACTCTTTGAATTTTCTGGGAATTTGAAAATTCTAGATGCAGTTAACATTAACTTCCTTTATACAGAGTTCACATGTCTGAAACGTGTTTTCCAGGTCCTTCCAAAAGACTTTCCAAACGATAAAATCTGGGCCAATTTCTTTAGAACAAACGTTTTTAATGATTTTGAATATTTTTAAAAAAAGTTGGTTTTTTTTTTTTTGTCAATTCCAACGAGCAATGACTTTTACGAGACAAGTTTTAGTCCTTTGAATAATTTATGAAATAAGAGTGAAACAGAACGTTCATGGATTCGATCAAAGCTGAACTGCAAACTCAATCAATTTTGAAGACTCTTGCTGAGAAATTTTATCAGTTTTGCAAAGCAGTGACGGAGAAATATATATGAAAATGGCAAAATCTAGTATTAAATGTTTTAAAAGTAAATGATTAAGATCTATTTGGATTGATGTTGATTTAGCAAAAGATAGATGCTAATTTTTTATTTGTTGATAAAACCTGATGTTGATTTTCTGCCTAATTTTAATTAATGAGCCTAACAGAAGTGTTCGGTTTTGGTTTAATATTTTTGAGATTTTGATTAATAATACCCGATGTTGATTTTGTACCAAAGTAAAAAAATTCCTAACGAGGTGGTCAATTTTTGTTTTAAGTTTAGTATTTTTCCTTTTGATTCATAATACCTGATGTTGACTTTCTACCATAGTTTAATTAATCAAGTTAAAAGAGGTGCAATATATACGTTAGATAACATATTTACCTAAAATAGAATTTTTTATTAATTTGCATTTTTGTTCACTCTTTAAACATACCACTAAAATACTTTTTAGACCCAGAAATGTCCCGGAAATTATAAGCCTGTATCTGGCACTCCACAGTTAAATATTTCGCGCGAATTGGATACGGTTCTTGTTCCATACCAACAGAAGAATTAAGCTCCAAAATTATGTTACAGCCAGTTTTGTTATATCACTAACGAATTTATTAAGATAAGAAACTGAAAAAAAGAATCTACCACTTTTGGATTGCCTTTACAAAGCGCTATGCTAAAAACTTATTATCATAGATTGGTGCCTTTAAAAAACATTAACGGCAAGGGAACTGCCTTGACAGTAGCGGCTCTAAGATTTTTCCAAGCCGGGGAAAAACTGAGATTGCAGCCTCTTCAAACATTGTTGCCAGCCAGACCCCGAGAATCGCCTCCTTGATTGTTGGCCAAACGCATTGATGTCGCCACTTTAACTGTTTGCCAAACGCATTGTTGGACACGATATTATCGCCCAGAGCAAGTACCCCAGTTTGCCCCCACCCCTCGCCCTAAATCCTGCATTACACCTAGCATCTCAGCTTTAAAAAATTGTATTATGGTAAAGCGTTACCCATTTGCGAAGCAATATCAAAGAAGGGGAAATTTTCAATTAATGTGGGGAGTTCTCCATTCATAGTAGAAGAAACAACGGGAAAAACATGAGTTCATGCTCTTGAAAAGTATGTCCAATGAAGTTTCTGACATGAGTTTTGGTGCAAAATTTTACTTCATTCACCACCTTAGTTTGGAATTTTTTTGGATCTGAAACTCTTTTAAATAACTATGACGTTCTCTCATCATAATTCTATGCAACATCCAGTTGTCCTAGAAAATGGTAATTTGGTACACATACTTGGTTTAATCCCCATAGTATAAGAAAAGTTCCTGTGTTTTTTCAATGCCAATTTAAAAGCTGAAACGTCTTAGAGAAAATTTGTAGGTTAATTGCTTTCTTCTTGATGAGGCTATATGCCTTGAATTTCAGTTTTGCACAAAGATCAGGAGCATAAAAAACACAATTAATTTTACTTTGTTACTACATTTAATTTGGAAGTTATTGGTAGTCCTACACCGATGGTAACAATGCAGACACGGCGAAGCTCGCACAGAATGAATCGGACTCCAGCCCATTGTTTTACATGAGCGTGCGTTGTCGAGGAAAGTATTTTGAAATGGAAATTGGTACAAGCAGGAATATTGATAAATTCGGATACACAATCTATGCTAAGGTGCAAACATTTGGTCCAAAAAAGTAAGAATCAGAATAAGCTATCAACCTACGAAAAGAAATTAAATTCAACATAAAACAATACTTGTAAAAAAGTGACTTGGTCATTATACAAACTCTGATAATAGAACATCAACATAAATGCCTCTACAATGTTGTATTATTGAGCTTTTAAACTAACAAAAGCCAAGATTTCCCTCGATGCTCTTTCTGGATTCACAAGTCTTCGAGTAAATCATAAACATTCTGCCTTTCCTTTTAGTAAAGAAGTAGTATAATGGCTAAATCATAATTTTTTAAAAAAATATTTATCCGTGACGTCATGAAAAACTATTTTTTTTTTTTTTTTTTTTTTTTTTTGAGAAAATCAAAACTTGATTCAGAAAAATATCTCACAACTCTTCATCATTAAATAGCCACAAGACTTTTTTAAAATGATTTGTTTTTGTAACATTGTTTTTATATAATGGGGTCGATATATCGATATATCGATACTTTTTCTTCGATATATCGAACCCGATATAAATATTTTTTAAATATCGATATATCGAAAATCCGATATTTTTTAAAATATCAACAGCCCTAGATTAAAGCAAATAAAAAAAACGTACTTATTAATCAGGAGAAAAAGACACTGGATTTCAATATATACAGTTGTTGTTAATATTTGCCTGCGAGAAGAATTTCACCAGACAATATTAATTCCATAGACTGTTACGGATCAATTATCGAACGCTTTCTTTTACTTCTCAGCATGTTGATGTCACTTTGAAACATAACGTAAGCTATCACTAATATGGTATAAGCCATCACTGCCTACAGTTTCATTGTAGTGGTTGGTTTATACCTGATGCGTACACACACGTACAAAAACAAAATTTCAAATTTACGGTTTGGAATATGTATCACAAACGAAATATGGTAGTAATAAGAGTAAAATGCATCATTATATTAACTGGTGACATAAGTTATCACTGGTTAAAGCTTTACATCATGAGCGAACAGATACAAAAATTTGAAATATTTCGGTTTTTGGACTCTGAATCATCGGGAAGTTTATAAGGTACAGTGATAAAAAATATACTATATGTTAATCAATCACATAAGCAATCATTGTGTCACAAATTTCCGACCTTCAAGCACGAACCCAGATTGCCCCCTCCCCCCTTTTTCTGTTTAGACTCGGCTCTGCATTGTGTGCAATTTCTTTAAAATCAATCAATTAGTTTTGGCGTGAATTGCAGTCAATTGTTCATTAGCTCAAAATGTTACGGATTTGTCATCTAAATCATCGCTACTAAAATGGCTTACCTGGGTTATCAGGCGTTGATTTCATTACTGTTAATTAATTTTGGGCGCCTTTTATAATTAATTTTAGATTGAATAAACAGGGTTAGCTCTCCGTTTTAACTATCTATAGTAGATATATAATTTAACAAGTCCAAATCTTACAATTTATTACTTCATTTATATTTGAACAAAAGAGACAATTACAACTGAATATCTTGCACTTGTAAACTTACAAACAAAACAATCATATAGAATTTCCAGAATTAGCAAACTGTCCAACAGAATTAAATTTAGCTCAAAAGTATATGTTTCACACATGAGTTTCTCTGCCTCTGCAAATTACTTTGCGGGTCGATTTACGGGTGTCTACGGAATGAACTGGAAGCGTCCAGAATTCAAGTCACTTAAACTATTGCGCTTATCAGACAGTCCACATGGTTTTGAAGATATCACCATTTTCGATGCACTGACATTATCACTCAACTTTCATTGTTATCTATCAGAGATGATGATGATAATATTTAATTAAATTACAATGGAGCGCACGCTCCGGTGGCAATTTCCCTACATACCCATCTTCCCCCATTCCTGCACCCACCTACATTTTCCCTCTACAAATTTTATCTTTAAATTCTTTCAAAGTTTTCGGTAAATTATTCATCATTTCTCTTGGTAACTCATTCCAATCCCTGACACACTTACCTAAAAAAGAGAATCTTCCCACACCCTTGTAACTGAAATCGAGTGCCAGCTTTTGGTCATGGTCATCTTTTCCCTTCCACGCACTACTTTTCATACCTACACCAATATCTTTCCATGCC
Organism: Vandiemenella viatica; assembly: GCA_031002005.1. Taxonomy (NCBI): domain Eukaryota; kingdom Metazoa; phylum Arthropoda; class Insecta; order Orthoptera; family Morabidae; genus Vandiemenella; species Vandiemenella viatica. The sequence goes on along the minus strand of JARYHS010011408.1, from coordinate 264,989,994 downwards.
TCATCGCCAATATACGCCTTGTACACTCCCATGACCCTCTTTACCCTCCTCCTGTCTTGAAGTGAATCCCATTTCAGCTATTTTGTCATATCTCTTACTGATTGCGTTCTGCGATAATTTCCAGAAACAAATCTAGCAGCCCTCCTTTGTACCCCTTCCAACTCCTGTATTTGATACCCAAAATGTGGGTCCCATACTACACCGTATAGGTACTATCTGCAACTAATAGCTGCAGTCCAACTTTAGACTCAGAAACTGCCTAATCATTAACAGAACTCCTCGACTCTTTAGACATAGCGCGTCCGTACGAATCCTCCACAATCACTTGTCAGAGCGGGTCGCTCTGTTCTCTTCATCTCCCAGGCACAAGATGTCCTCTCTTGGGTTGCTGAACGTATCGCTCCACTCTGCTCCCCACTCCTTTTTCCTAGTCACCGTTTTCTTCTCGTCAGAATTTCCCTCGAGTACATGCAAAATACAGTCTTCTGTTAGTAACAGATATAGATATTCGGTGTTCATTGGTCAGTCACTCAACAGCTTACCCCGCCATTTTTCGGAGCATCAGGAGTTGGTACGGAATCACACGAACATTTCACCAAAGATGCTTGATCCCGTCCTCCGTTGTATCCCAGCTGATTCTGTCGCTTGTGAGGTGGACATAACCGTTGCTGTCCGTCTCTTCAAGGTTTCCGCGTACCTGGTCCCCTAATTGGTATTGGACCCACACGCAGTCCCTTTAGAGCTGTTGTTTGTTTGTTCTGTTTCTGGCGGCTGCCTCTGTCTCAATCCCTTTCACTTATTTTCATTTGCTCAATATTCCTAATATCTTGCGCGGTGCACCAAATGTGTCTTAGATCATATCTGTTACAGTATACTGCAATAATTCTTTTTGAAATAGTTTTTTTTGTAGAAACGTAACTGTTTTACTATTTTATTTACACGGTATACAGGGTGTTTCAAAAAGGACTTTACAACTTTGAAAATTCATATAAATTTTATGAAACAAGGTACAGAGCTGGTTTTGGTGTTGTTTTAAAGGAAAACACTTCAAGTTTTGACTCGCGTAGTCCGCTAGTGCCTAATCACGCCGCACAAGCGCTAGCGGCAGTTACGTTAAAGATGGCTGCCTTCACTGGACCCGAGCGTGCTAGCTGTGTGTTTTGGTTTGAAGAATCGAAGTCTGCGATAACAGTTCAGCATAATTTTCGTACCAAGTACGCTAAAGATCCTCCTAGTAGGCCTACAATTTATGAGTGGCATAGATGTTTTGTAGAAACAGGGTGCTCAGTAAAACATAAAAAATCCTCAGGTCGTCCAAGCACATCTGACGAGGTCGTTGAGCAAGTGAGAAAAAGTTTTGTCAACAGCCCTACGAAATCGACCCGGCGTGCATCTCGTGAGCTGTAAGTCCCACATACGACGGTTTGGGCGTATGTTGAGAAAACGTTTGCATTTGAAACCATACCGATATTCGCTTTTACAAGCAATTAAAGACACTGATAGATTGCGCGTAGGAACTTCTGTGTGGATATGTTAAATCGAGTGGAGGATGATGAACATTTCTTGGACAACATAATCTTTTCTGACGAGTCAACTTTTCACTTAAGTGGCAAGGTTAACACACATAACTGTAGGATTTGGGGCAGTGAAAATCCACATGAAACATTGCAACATGTTCGTGATAGCCCTAAAGTGAACGTTTTTTGTGCGTTGAGCAAGAGGAAAAGGTACGGCACCTTTTTTTTCCAAGAGAGAACCATCAACGGGATAGTGTACTTTGATATGTTGCAACAATTTTTGATACCACGGAACGATGAGGGTGACCGAGAACGAAATGTTTTCTTTATGCAAGATGGCGCACCACCACACTATCTGACTGACGTCCGGGATTTTCTCAATGACCGCTTTCCAGGTCAATGGATTGGCCGTGATGCACCAATTGCATGCCCCCCCTCCCCACACTGTTCCCCAGACCTGACACCTTTAGATTTTTTTTCTGGGGTTTCATAAAAGATATGGTGTACGTACCTCCTTTGCCGGCCACTCTACCTGAACTTAGAGCAAGAATTTACGCTGCTGCTGAGCAAGTTACACCTGAAATGCTAGTGCGAGTTGGGAAGAAATCGACTACCGATGGGATGTCCGCAGAATAACCAACGGAAGCCACATAGAACATCTTTAGTTTAAGGTAAAAAACTTGAAGTGTTTTCCTTTAAAACAACACCAAAATCAGCTCTGTACCTTGTTTCATACAATTTATATGAATTTTCAAAGTTGTAAAGTCCTTTTTGAAACACCCTGTATATCAGATACGTTGTATAACTATAAAGTGCAGGACAGATTCATCAAATAAAGGGTTAAGTTTCGTATGATGGTCTTCGCCAAATGACAAATGTCATCGGTATATTTTCATGAAGTCATCGTTCATTGCGAGTAAACAGTTACGTCGACTTTGTGATGCTGATCTCCCGCCCTGTACCCGAAGCTTTAAATTGCGTTGTTTCCATGAGAAGTATTTACAATTTAATTGTGGGGCCTGCCTTTTCATTCAACTATGGATTTCTAAACCTATGAAACCTATAAATCTGATACTCAGTAAGTGTAACAGTTATTAAGAGAGTTCTTAAATCTGTCTCTCCTGATATTACTGAATGATATTAGCACATAGAGAGATCATGTAGGAAAATTATTTCTGATGATTCTGTTGTTTCCATTCACAACACAGTCCCAAATACACACATTAAAGAGATAACAGAAATACTACACCTTTTAACATCACAAATCTATTTCCGATTCAATAACAAATACTAAATCCAAAACGAAGGTTTACCGATGGGCTTTCCGGTTTCAGGCATTATGGCAAATATTTTATGAACCATATAGAACATCACATATTCACAAACAAAATATCAAACATACTTTACTGGCACAGATACTTAGATGACATTATTTGCTTGATGGATGAACCACAACATAACATTTCCATATTCAATGAAGAAACTAATAACATCCACCGTAACATAAAATTTACCATAGAGAAAGAAACAAACAACTCGCTCAACTTCCTTGACATAACAACAACCAAAAAAGGCCAATCACAAACAAGCAGCACTCAGACACATGCTAAACAGGCTAAATACGATACCCCTATCTAAGAATGACTACATCGGTGAATACAGTATAACACAATCACTCAAATAGAAAACAATAATGGATACTTAGAAAAACTTATTGAACAGCTCAACAGCAAAATAAAAAACAAAACAAACAAACAAATATCACCTAGGATACAAGCACACTAAACCAAACCAAGAAACAATGGTATTCCATGACTTAAAATAATAAACACACACAGGATCAGCAACATATTTAAGAGACAAGGAATACAAATTGCTTTCAGGACAAATAACACACTACACAAGCATCTAAACTCCAACACTGAAAGTGACTTGTACCAACAAGCAGGAATATACCAGCTAACATGCCAACAAAGCCAAGCTATATGCATAGGACAGACATCTATAAACTTCAATATACGATATAAGGAACATATCAGAGCAATAACATGCACCAATCACTCCACATTTGCTGAACATTTATTGGTCTAATACCACCCCTCTACCAATATAAAGACAGACGTAAAAAAAAAACTCTCAGGTATCAGTGATGTTGACTTTAACCAGTATAATATATTCAGCAATTACTCTCAGAATTCGTTGAGTGGTTCATTTAGTTAATTCCCGTGACTGCGATACAGAAGAGCCTCGGTACGAATCCCGGTGTCGGTTAGAATTTATATGGGACTTAAAACTAACGTTAACCTCCGGCAATGCTTTGTTTTTTTTACTGTGAAGATGCTAGGACTCTCCGTGGCTCTAAATCCACGTTAAATTGCAAGTTCCATAATAACTGGTAGGACTACCAGGCTAGGAGATACGGCTGCATTACAGGCGCATTGCACAGCGGGTTAGAAATTCTGTCACCATGTCTTTAAAACCACACGAAATTATTATTATTTAGTCTCATATGAACCTGGTTTTAACTAAATGGAATTAGTGCCTTCAAAATCCCAATGGTCAGGCCAACCGATAAAAGAATTTAAAATCCGGTTACGCCATAGTTGCCGGATCTACTGGGAGACGTAATCTACTACATGTTTATCAGTACAAATTCATCAATAACAAGGTTCTCTTAACTTCAGTTAAGAAGACTAATTCATAATCGCAGTTGATTGTACTAGACAACTGCCAGCGATTGACTTGTGTTTTAGAACTCCTTTTATTATCCTATAAGTGATTTTGAAAATTTGTTTGTACAAATTCTGGCCTGTACGAAGAACAGCGCTAGATTGTCTTCTGTCATTCGCCTAGAAACTAGAAATGGTCTTGATTATTCGTTATTTTTATTTTATTTTCCAAATACATTCTGACCCAACATCTACAGGCTAAAATGATCCACTAAATCTTCTTCGCTATAGCCAACATTGCATTGAACATAATGATAATAATAATAATAATAAAAAGACAAATAGAGCACCATGACTGGAACTAACAACTAAATTAGGAAACAAGTTATAGTATGTACATCAGAATCTAATATATCAAGCTACAAGGATATATATTTATTTGAAAAATCCTTTCTATCCTACAACTTGAACAACTATCTTCAACATATATTAAGCGAGTAATTTGACTGTCCCATTTATAATACTAGACCTCTTCAGATGGTCAGAATGGTATGTATATTTTTAAAGAGCCCCGACTGCAGCACCTGCCTTACCCCACTCTCCTGGTATCGACTGCGGCGGAGACCCCAGCGCTTTGGGAAGTTACCCTCCTGGAATGCATGAAGGCCTCCAGGAGTCATTTAGAAGGGAGACTCCTTTGGGAAACTCAGAGGTAATTTCGGCAGGTCATGGTGGATGGTCGGTCAAGGTGGATGGTCGGTCAAGGTGGATGGTCGGTCAAGGTGGATGGTCGGTCAAGGTGGATGGTCGGTCAAGGTGGATGGTCGGTCAAGGTGGATGGTCGGTCAAGGTGGATGGTCGGTCAAGGTGGATGGTCGGTCAAGGTGGATGGTCGGTCATAGGTTGATGGTCGGTCAAGGTGGATCGTCGGTGACGGTGCATCGTCGGTGACGGTGGATGGTCGGTGACGGTGGATGGTCGGTCGAGGTGGATGGTCGGTAAAGGTGGATGTTCTGTAACGGTGGATGTTCTGTCACGGTGGATATTCGGTGACGGTGGATATTCGGTGACGGTGGATATTCGGTGACGGTGGATGGTCGGTCGCGGTGGATGGTCGGTCGCGGTGGATGGTCGGTCATGGTGGATGGTCGTTCACGGCGGACGGTCGGTCACGGCGGACGGTCGGTCACGGTGGACGGTCGGTCAAGGGACGGTCGGTCAAGGTGGATGGTCGGTCGCGGTGGATGGTCGGTCGCGGCGGATGGTCGGTCGCGGCGGATGGTCGGTTGCGGCGGATGGTCGGTTGCGGCGGATGGTCGGTCGCGGCGGATGGTCGGTCGCGGTGGATGTCTTCGTCGGTTCCCGCTCTCAGTTTTCTTCCGCTGCAAGTATTGTTAAAGTGCAGCGATCTTAAACTTTGAGGAGGTCGTCTAATCTTTCTTGATCCCTCTCCCTGGTTCAATTTGTCGAAGAGCACACGACCTCGTACTCCTACCATACTGACAGACTTTCATCAAAGCAAAGACAATATTCCATCACTCACCATATCGTGTGACTGTCTCCAATCGATAATGTATGGTCATTTACTCGTCCAATCTTACAAGGTTATTGGATGTGGGTACGCATCTAGCTGTCCTCAAAACAACGCGCGATCAATAAGAAAAGCTCGATACAGGCCGCTGAGACCTTAGATTTGGCAGAGGTATAGCTCCTTATTCGCTCTCACTACCGTAGTCCAACAGTAAGGAGGAAGGGTCATCAGATCGTTCCAGTAATTTTCCATCAGCATCTGACGTTCAGATTGGAAGAAAAATTTTCAACTTCATCAGGAGTCAAACCCTGGTCGACTATTTAGAAGCATATTATCACGTTACCAACTGGTCTAAGCATCAGCTCCGATTAAATATTAAACCTTAGCAAAATTTCGTTATATGTCCAAACTTGCCAAGCAGCCCTTAGCACATATTCACTTAAATCTGATTAATGAACTAGTCATACGCTGATGACAGTAACCTCATTTACATTTAATTTTTACTTTTTGTTTATATGCAGTCAGGCCTTATACCAAAATTACTAGCAAGGGCGAATTAACGCCTTTGCAGTCAACGAATAGTCAAGAATTTCCCAAATGCAATGAGAAATCCAATCTCATGAATGAATTACGCGACCAGTCACAATAATTTTCAGTCATAATAAAAGAAAAGAGCATCATCGAGCACCATTTATACAGTAAGTATCAATACAAAACACTGACAGATTTAAATTTTCAGCCTCGTCCTTACGGAGAGTTCATATAAAGCTACATTGGACTATGCGGGAGGGGGGGAGGGGGCTGTCCGATCTAAGCTATGTAACTTTTCATTCATTTTATCGAGCGGTTTGATGAGTCAGATGTTATGGCGTCTGCCTTGAGATTGAAGGGTCCCCGGTACGAATCTCGGCAGGGATTTTCAAAGACTCTTAACCCGACCTTCACCTCTGGCACAGCTTGCTTTGTAAGGTGAAGTACGCCATGACGCTTCCATTGTTAGGATTCCACGTAAATTTGTAGGTTACCTATACCCGGTAGGAGCTACCGGGATAGGTTAGTTAGTCATGACAGAGGCTCATGCGCGATTAATCGAAACTCTGTCAATTATTATTATTATTACTTTGCGATTTACTAAAAGTGTGTGGCGGAGGATGCATCGCATCTATCCGAAAGGGTAATAGTTTGGAAGGGATAGACGGGATATGGCAGGAGGCGCCCATGGGTTATTATGAGGAACCATCCCAGCATTCGCCTGGAATGATCCGATAAATCCATGGAAAATAACTGATCATTTTCAGGAGTGGCTAGTGACATCATTTGAGTCAGAATATTTACAATTATAAGGAAGTATATAAAGAAAATATCGTTTGTGGTCGCAATAATTTAACGATAGTCCGGTAAGAGAACACAGCACAAAATATCCTCTGAAATTAATAAGGAAAAAATACTTAAGATCGTATCATCTTCACTAAGGGCCCCGGGAAGCCTTGCTGATACAACTTTAGTAGCAGTCCGGTTTGCCACACCGAATCGAACGCGCGCGCTATGTCAAGTGACACCATGGTGCAGTACTCCTTGTAAGGCACGGTTGGCTGACTCTACGATGCGTAGCTCCTGCTGTGTCGTGGAGTGGCCTCGTCGGAAACTGAACTGGTGATTGGGTACGATGTTATTGGCCTCAATGGAGGTATTGAGCCTTTTCAGTAGCAGCTGCTCGAAGATTTTGCTAACTGAAGGCAAGAGGCTGATCGGCTGATAACGTTCAGGAAAGACAGAATCTTTCCCGCTCTTGTGGACCGCCACAACTTCAGCGTGTTTCCACCGACGTGGGTATCTCTTGGTCTGCAGGATGCGGATGAAAACGCTCACCAGGTACGCCGAGGCCTCCGGCAGCAGGTTCTTGAGGTACCGATTCCCAATTCCATCGTGGCCGGGTGCCTTGCCTGGCTGCAGCCTCGCCAAGCAACTGGTCACCTCCACTGGGTAAATCGGTTCTATCTCATCATCGCCGTCGTCAACGTCGAGATATACTCCAATGCCGACGAGCAGCGCGCAGTTCCCTATAGTCTACATTTACTTCAGATGGGCGGAAGTTCCGTTCAAAACCGTCAGCCAGGCCATTCGCCTTGGCCACTGGCTTGTAGACGATCCCGTACTCGCCGTGCAGAGGCGGAATGAGCTGTCTTCCCTTTGTGAGTTTGCGAGTCGGCGCCCACATGGTCTCATCGTATGGCTTGAGCGAACATAAGAGGGCCTCCCACTCCCGGTTCCAGTGCTCGACCAGTACCAATTTCAGCTCCCTCTGTAGCCGGTTAAGGAGTCTTCTAGTCACAGGGTTCCTAGTAATCTTCCACTCTTTGGCAACACGGTTCTTGTGCCGGATAGCCGCAAGTAGGTGTGTTGGATGCTGTTGCATAGCGACTGGTCTTCGGTTACTCAGATGAGTGGACAAAGACGTGGCCTCCCTGGCCGTTTCTCCGAAGGCGCGTCGACTCTCTGATTGGCAAGAGCGGTGGAGACGAGCTGTCGGTACCTTACCCAATCAGTGTTGCGCAGATTTAGGTAATTCCCTTGTGTCTCCTGCCAGTGTCCGACATCCACCGCGACTATCACCGACGAATGATCAGATGACATCCGGTTGATGGTGGTCGCGTCTATGAATGCGGTGATGCCTTTAGTGACCGCTATGTCTGGGACATCTGGCCGGTTACCATTGGCCGGAAAGTGTGTAGGCTCTTCAGGAACCCAATCATTCATATTGTCCCTGAGGGCCAGACGTCTCTCTCCGGTCATGTTGGACATTGATGTTAGATCATGGAGTCGTGTTGTACCAAAGCAAATCAACTATAACTGGACAAACTGGGAACTGTTCCGTGAAGAAGTCACACAATCTCTCCACCACCTGCGACCACTGGACGAGAGGCAAATAGAGACCGTGATAAAACAGGTTTCAACTGTCATTCTTGACGCGGCAAATTCTGCGACTCCCCCTCCTATAGCAAGACAACAGTCACGTCAACTTCCGCCGCATCTGTTAGCCCAGATTAGGCACAAGAACAGAGTGGCTAAGGAGTGGAGGCTTACGAGGCAACCTGACACCAGATGCCTCCTAAATCACCTACAGCGTGAGCTGAAGGTGAGTCTTCAGGAATACCGCAATAGAGAGTGGGCTGCCCGCCTGGCATCGCTGAACGTGACTGACGGTAACCAGGGGTAGGAGACCCGCCGGTTCACCAAGAAGCGCACAAGAATGCCTCCACTACACGGAGAGAGGGGCCTAGTCTTTAGCGATATAGATAAGGCCAATGCCCTCGCCGATCATTTTGTGAAGCAGTTCCGGCCTGCACAGGATGACGACGAGGAAGAATCAGCAGACATTCACAGAAGATTGGCACGCTTCCTCACTGCTGATGATGACGGCTACCAGATCGACGAGATCACTGCAGAAGAAATTCGTCGAAACTTCTCCAGACTATACAACAAAAAGGCACTCGGAAATGATAATCTGGGAAACAGGCTGCTCAAAAACCTTCCAGCCTCCGCAGTAGAACGCATTACGGAGCTGTTTAAATGTATCCTTCGCACCCAGCACTACCCCCAATGCTGGTAGCAGTCTACAGTGATTGGAGTGTCCATACCGGGGAAGAACGGCACCTTCCCCCAAAACTACAGGCCCATCAGCCTCCTTCCATCACTAAGCAAGGTTTTGAGAGGCTCTTTCTCAAGCGGCTGGAAACACACATTCGCAGGTAGAACATCATCCCGGAGATCCAATTTGGCTTCCAGAGGGGTCACTCCGCCACACAGCAGATCCTGCGCATAGTCGAGCGTACCACGACTGCATTCAACTACCGCAGCTACTACCCGCTAGTCCTGCTCGATGTGGCTTGAGCATTTGACTCCGTTTGGCACAGTGGATTACTTTACAAACTTTACAACCAAGGACTCCCCGGTCCACTTGTGAAGCTAATCAAAAGCTATATCTCAGGAAGATCCTTCAGAGTGAGAGTTGGAAACGAACTATGTTCTCGCCACCCGATCAATGCAGGCGTACCGCAGGGTCAGTACTAGGGCCGGTACTGTACAACCCATACACTGCTGATATTCCTGCTCCGGCAACGGTTCGCACATCCTTATACGCGGATGACACGGCCTTTTTTACGGCGCATAAATGTTAAACTGCTGCCATTCGGCGCCTACAAGAGGTCCTCAACAGACCGAAGCCTGGGCCAGGCGGTAGAGAGTAACAATTAACTTGATCAAACCCCAAGCTATAATGTTGACGAGACGTCTGGGGAAACGTTTACAGACACCAAAATTACGACTACACGGAGAAGAGATCGAGTGGTCTACTTCTGTAAAATACCTAGGTGTGACGCTCGACTCCAAGCTCACATGGAAGCGTCACATTGAGGAGACCAGACTCAAAGTCGCAGCAAGGCTGAGGGAGCTGTACCCTATTCTGAACACAGACAACTCGCAGGCAGCTAACATTGGAATCAAAATACATTGTAGCCTGATCAGGCCGGTGATGGAGTATGCGTGTCCCTTGAGGGGCTACGCCTCCAGGTCCTCGATGAAAAGGTTACAGACCATGCAGAATCGTGCGCTCAGGCGAGCACTACACGTGCCTCCCCGATTTCCTACAGCTCACCTGCACGAGGCCGCAGGTATACCGATGCTCAAATAAAGGGTCGTACAAATTGCAAGATCTTTTTACAGAGCAGATGCTTAACACGCGGAGCAAAACTGGTGCGTGCTGGGATGTGACGTCACGCACTGTGATTGGCGTTTCGCGTCACGTGACTATTGTGCACTTTTATTTTATCAAAAATTGTATGTTTTTAACTCTTATCGAGCAGATAAAGTTGATTTTTGGAATTCTGACAACTTTCTCTATCTTTTTCAATTGAATTTAATAGTTTTCTTTGTAGTGTCAAGAACACCATTATTTCTTAGGTGTACCGACTCCAAAAATAAAAGAGTAATATGAAAGTTTTAATACCTGTGACGCAGAATATTATTGTCTTACATTTATTTTCTTCTAAGCAAGGTATAAAGTTATTTTTAATTTTATTAAGACTGCTTTTATTATTTTTAAACTGTAGATTGCATGAAATCCCACTAAAATCCTACCAGTGGTTGTGGAATGCAACGCGTGTGACTAAACCTAATTTTCGGACACATTTATCTTAATTTCCTAGGTTTTCAACGTTACATCAAAATTAAATTACTCTCTTTTACTGTCGAGTCTGTATGTTGTTCATTGAACAAAATCCCTCCAAAATCTTACAGAAGATTTTTGAGAGAATCCTGCTAAATGGAAACTACTTTTTTCTTATTTTTTTAGCACACATACTCCATTTTAATACTGGGGCCATAGGCTGTACATTGTCTGTAATAGCATCATACTACGATCAGTACTTTTTACATGAATCTCATTTTACTAAACAAGCAACGGTTGGACTGATTTATTATTGTTTCTCAACTTCTCTGCTCCGAATGAATATGAAATATGACTAATCCTGGCACCCTGGGTGCCAGAGTATGACATTCCGTAGGAACTTTTTCCCTGAATCGTGCTCAGCGAAACTTACGTTGATACTCGCAGTCGAATTACTTGCTACTTGCTATATAAATTTAAGAACCGATTATATACTAATTATTTAGTTGCAGTAATGAAACTGTCGCTTATCCCGTTAATATTTAGTCATTACATTTAAATATGACTGTTACAAAGAAAGTGAGAACAAATAAACCATTATCTGACATTAATGCCTTGGAAAGGTTTTCTGAAACCGTTGAAAGCTCCAAGTTATATACGAAATGTTCTCGGGAAACTAGCAAAGTGAGAACATTTGTAAAGCACGACGTTTAGGCTGTCATATTCTCTGCCGCCACTGTCCGAGATTATGACCGCTGAAACATCATGCTTTACAAATGTTCTCACTCTGTTAGTTTCCCGAGAACATTTCATCTATATACAACGCCGAGAAATCCTCCAAGTTATGTTCCGCATTTCACCGTAGCATAAATTGAAGCACTTCTGATAGTTTCTACTACATTAACGTAGATTTAATGTTTAATTAATTCAATTTAATTGCGACGGAGCACATTGCATGTGTCCAGCGGCAATTTTCCATCAAATCCATTTTTCTCTTTCTGCAGCAGCCTAATTTTCTCTCCACAAATTTCAAATTTAAATTCTTTCTTCGTTTCTGCATCTCTCTTACCTACGAAAGAAAATCTTCCCACGTGCTTATGTCCAAAGTCGGGTACCAGGTCGTGGTTATGGTCACATTTTCCCTTTCATTCAACGATTCTAATTTTTTTTGAGGTAAGGGGGTCAGGGATAGGAATAAGTTACCAGTAGAAATGATGAATAATTTACCAAAAACGACGAAAGAAAGTTGAAATTTGTAGACGGCAAATGTAGGTGGGTGCAACAAAGTGGGAAAATGGGTGTGTAGGAAAATTGCTAGCGGATCGTGCGCTCCATTGTAATCAAATTTAAATTAAACTCATTATTATTCCACCAACATATTCCCCCGCCTCATCAACAATATACGCGTCGTACACTCCCATGAATTTCTTCATCCTTCCCCTGTTCTGCAGTTATTTCCAAATACAAATCTAACAACCCTTCTTTGCACTCTCTCTCCAACTCTTGTATTCGATACCCTAAATGTGGGTTCCTTAAAACAGCACCATATTCAAGCAATGGTCAGAACAAAGTTTTGTAACCCAATTCTCTTACTTCTGTAGTAGGCTCTACACACCCTCATCACTCTCTCCAACAAATTAATGATTTTGAAACCTATTTCTACTGCCTCTCCAATGCTTCCTGCCCAGCTGAACTTATCAAATTTTATAGCAAGGTATTTACATGTAAGTCAACGATCCATAATGCCAAGTGGAACTTTTTTTTTTTTTCAGAAAGCAAAGTGAATGAACACTGTAGAGCGCTGTCTTGACTCAGAACGAGATCTCACAACTTTTTATCTCTAAACGATCTCGATACTTGACATTATTTTCACACACAAACACACACACAGTCTATATATATATATATATATATTCTTCCATCAACATATTCCCACGCCTCATCAACAATAGACTATACGCCTTGTACATTCCCATGACTTTCTTCACCCTCCTCCTGTTCAGCGGTAATTTCCAAAGACAAATGTAACAACGTCTCGCTCTCTCTCTTTCTCTTTATATATATATAGATATATATATATATGTTTTTTTCATTGGCGTAATTCGTCACTAAAATGCTAGGTACATAAACTAATCGAAATCTTCAATAAAAAAGTTTGTGAGTAGTGATTAATAATTTTGATGTAATTTAATTATATATGGTATTGTAATGAGTCACCTTGCTGGAATTTCTTTGCATTTACAAACATAAAAAGTTTACTGTTTGACAATTTATCATTTTCTTTTTAAATGTCAGTTTTAATAAATAATAATAAAAACAACATTACATTCGTGATTGAAATTAAAAGGGCTAACATCAAATATTCGAACATTGAGAATCTCAGGGCGACCTGCCGGAGCGTGTTCGGTTTATTAGAGATCGAAGTGCAATGTATTTTTTGTCTAGTTTTTAAGATATTTACTTTTTTTTTTTTTTCTGATCAGTTAGGAGCACAGGTTCCTCCGTTCATCATCCAACCTATGCAGGATGTTAGCTTTGCCACAAAACACTGACACGCACTTTTACAATGACCGCATTGGATGTCGCGGTTGGCGAGTCTTCCCCGCCTCTCAACGTGCCAACTCAGACTTTCAGTACCAGTCACTCGCACTCGCGTTGTACGTCCAGGCCGTACGCCGCGCGCACTCGCCGCGTCAGGCCACAGTCGCAACTTGGCTGTCCCCTTCTGCGCCCCGGACGCCGTCCGTTGGCAGGGGAAAAAAAATTATTCCCTGATTGGCGCATCCAAACAAAACTTCCCGTCGTTCGATTCACCCCGCAAAAGTGTTACTTGGCTAAAATATGCCGACCCACGTTAGAATAAAATAAAGCGGCATTCCCACGACGTCTTGAAACGGAGGCGGGACGGGACGGATACTCAACAACACGCCATGGGAACAGGGCCGCCTCTGCTGGCGGGGACGAGACGCAGCTACCCACACTATGTCGGTAAACATGACAGGCATGTGTAGCGGTGCGCTGTTGTCATCTGTTTGCAGCAGCGGTTCGCACCCCTTCTGTTACAGTAAAGTGCACTGTGCCAAACGACACTAGGCAACGTGGTCAGGATGTGGTGGCGAGGCTGGGAGGCCTAATCTGCGGCGCGCGCTCCTCCCTACATTTCGGCTAAGAGGTTCCGTCTCCGTTACGAGATATCGTGGGAACGCAGGTTAACTGCGTTCAGGCGATACGCAGAAGTATCCCCTGCTGAATGAAACACTTGGCTCGCGCCGGGACAGTGACCCATCACGGACTCTTACAGAGCAGCTGGTTTTGCTGAATCGATAATCCACCATAGCCCACATGAGTGTACAGAGCGATTAAAGTCAACATTCGATGAGGGGCACGTAATGTTTCTTATACAAAATCCTGCACCAAGTAGGCTAATTTCTAGGACTCCTTTTCTAATTCGCACAAACATGCTCCAAACTGGTACCCGATCTCTGAGAAGAACCTTATAGCGTAAAAGTAGACTGAAATAATGGAGAATTCTCAATCGTGTATGCTGAGCGAGGTGGGTGAACGGTTAATGTTCTGGCCTCGCATTCGGGAGGACGCGGGTTCGAATCCCCATCCGGGCATCCAGATTAATGACCTCGCTGTCGACAAGGCGTAAAGCCCAAGCAAAAAAAAAAAAAAAAAAAAAAAAAAAATCTACCGTGTAAGAACAGGAGCGGCTCCCGTAAAAGCTAATATGTATAAATGAGGTCTGACAACAGATCATCAATGTGAATGTGGAGAACAGCAGCAGACCATGAATGACCACAAGGCTTGTGTTAGGTACGTATTGAACCATAGGTATTTATTGCATAACAACGACAGATAATACTCTATGTAGTTAGAAGCCGCCAACCAGGCTTGTAAGCAGTGTCTTGTTCACTGAGCCAATCAGGAACACCGACTTACACTGCCCAATGACGTCAACGGAGTCTACCTCCGAAGTAAAGACACATTTCTTGCCCTCATTCCGCGAGAAGTTCTCATCGAGTCACAAGGAGAGATAACCGCTAGGTCGACTCTTATTAGTTTCAGTCTGTACAACATGTAGGCCTTCGTAAGATCTTGGGGCCAGACATTCCGTCTAGCCATTCAGTATCCATTCAACCAATCATAAATTCTTCAGTCATTTAGCCTATCTTCAGTTAGATGCCGAAGCTTCGTTCATAGGCGCAGCCTGTAGATCCTTGCAGCTCACGTTATCAACTGTATTGTCTGCAGTCTTCAATGATCATTAAATGGGATTCTATAAACTGTTAGTTGCCTATTATCTTTTGTTGGGATAGATTCTCAAGCAACCTGTAGTCTTCTTTATCATGTGTTGGCAATCTTATTAGGAAAACTACTGACTTAACATCTTTAGTGGCATACAAGACAGATTAGCTCCGTATTAAGATACAAGAGATATTTATAGGTATCTCGGTAATTAAATAATTCGTCCTGTCATCAATTATTGAAGATTTCCTTTAATTACTTTGTCCTTCAATTCACTGGTTGCTGCCGTTGGTCGCCAGACGGCTATACCTTCCACCAAAGGTTACTGATTGCTACTGCTTTTTTAATGTATAAAGCAGTTCTATAAAATTACAACACAGATTAATAGCTTTTCGCCTCACTTTTATTTCGTCGAAAGCTTCATCTTGTAATTACACGCTGATAAGCAGCTAGACTCGTCCAAAGATACTAAAACACAAATAAATTTTGACAGCGAAAGAATACTTGAAACTGTAACCAAACCTCAACTCCAACTACCTTAACTACTCACCTCAGCCGCTGGATTAAATAATCGCTAGAGAAACATTCGAAAGAGAACAAAGAAGTCTGACCGATGATTCTCCAACCTTGACAATGCGGCTGACAGTCAAAACTGCACTGAAACAATTGGCTCTAGTACAAAATTATTCAAAATTATCATGTTATATCCGGAAATGAAAATTAAAGATATTTGTAGGTATTTGCACACAAATCTTTATATATAAAGATGAATGTTTGTTTGTTTGTTCTTCATACAAATCCACAGTTTTCATCCAATCTCGATGAAACTTTGCACACTTATCCTTTGAAACAAGGAGAAAAATACTGTCTACATTTGGTTGAAAAATTATCTGTATAAATAACACATGTTGTCTCATAACTTCGAAATACGGCGATAGACAGACACGTTGGATATGGTCGTCTCCGTACCGTGTTTCCGCATAGTGGACTGACAGCTTAGTGGTTAAAGCGCTTGCTTACGAACGTCGTGGTCTCCGGTTCAAATCTCCGTGGAGGCTAAGATTTTTAAAAATTGTTTTTCATCGTAAGAGTCAGGCCTGGGCCGTAGGTTATTGGGATTGAATGTTAAACTGTAGATATTAGAAAGTTAGGGGTGCAATGCGAGGAAAATCGTAGGTAGTCTTGCAATGTTGTAGGTGTACACTTTTTTACGTTATAATGATCCGTCAGGTGTTGTTCGCATTCAGTGTGTGAGTGTGAACCACAGTAATATTATTATAAATACGGAAGTAAGTCTCTGCCTTTTTGTTACGTTTTGACGACTAAATGGCTATATCGTTGTGATGGAATTTTATAAGGAAATCTGTATGAAGGGCACAGGATATTTTTTCCAGTATGATTAACAGTTATATTCACGAAATTTTGAGACCTTATCGAATGGTGACAGAAATATGTTGGAAATTGATTCTCTTCAAGAGACAGGTTCGACGGTACAATGATATAGTGATAGCTTTCGTGTCATATTATTCCTACTCGATATTGTTTGGGACCAATCCTTCGTTAGCAACTTTCTATATTTAATTCTGGCAAAAAAATTCTTAATCCACGCGTACGAAGTCGCGGGTACGGACTAGTTATCAATATAAACCAAGGCAAACAGTTCAGAATTGTCCTCTAAACATCATGACTCACATCAACACTTACAATTAAAAAGTTTTAATTAATGTTTCGTACATAATACTGTCCTTGATCGTTTTATATATAATTTAGACAGTTTCTCTCTATAAAACAAGGTTCATTTACATGACGAATATACAAAAATTCACAATAACGCGGAAAATATACAAATCAACTCCCATATTCCTATACATAATTCTTAAAATAAAATTTCATAAAAGGGTTGGGATTGGGGGCTATTACAATTTGTTCAGCTATACGAACTCCTCTCCCACCACATCAATCGTCCACACATCATCGAACTGCCCTTTCAGTGCTGTCGTTTAGGAAGTACTCTTCCGCGTGAATGCAACGCCAGTTTTTAACGACCCCCGACTACCTAAGGGCAGAGAGAGATATTGACAATTTTGTTGAACACTTATGATGTCCAGATACGAAAAAGTAAAGTAACTACTGTGGTAGTAAATGTGGTGCACTGCACATGCCACTCGTTCCTGCACTAGTCAAAAAGGTACTAGGAACCAAGCTATAATGTACCAATAATGTTTCATCACTTAAAATATTTGTGGAAACATGTGTTCGATAATTATTAACATTAATCAAAATTTTCAGCTCGTTCTTGCGAGTATTGCCCTGGGGAGCTGCATTTGAGCCTCTTTCTTTCTGTCATCAGTCTCTCGATTGGTTTGATGCAATCCACCATCTCTTTCTATCTTCCGCTAACCTCTTCATCTCAACATACCACTTATAACCTACGTCTTCAGTTATCTGATTCATATTTTATAATCTTTGCCTGCCTCTACAGTTCTTACCTTAGACTGTTACCTTTACTAAAACAAATTAACCAGAACCGTATGTCTTAAAATGTGACCAGCCATCCTACCTCATCTCTCTTCAAGTCTCTTCCATAAACTTCTCACCCATCATCTACAAAACACGTAAATTTTGTACTTTATTATGCACTTAATTTTCGGCATCTTTCTATAGCACCACATTTTAAATGTATCAATTTTCCTTCTTCCTGATATTCCTAAAGTCCATATTTCGCTACTATAAAGTGCTGTGCTCCACGCATAGAGTTTCCTTTCTGAATCCAAGATCAATGCTAGAAACTAAAAGATTTATCATTTGCAAGAAAGATCTTTTCGCTATCTTATTCTACCTTTAACCTCAATTCTGCTTGATCCTCAACGCCCCCTACATTGCCTTCCATCCCCATGATCTCTTCAGCGCCGACCTGTGTGCCATACGGACCATGGAGGAAGGAAAAGAGTGGAGAAAACGCAAGGGACCTTCACCACGCAATGAAGCAAGGTCCGGTACAGAGAAGTGGGGAGGGGAGGTCGCCATATTGAATTTCCCAAGAAACACGGAATATGCACACAAATCTCAAGCGAATTCTACGAGAACCGTGGCACCGTAATTTGACGATGGATTATTATGTAACTCAACGAGACAAATCAAAAATGAAGAATAAAATTTAGTTCTCGAGGTATACTGTCCCAAAAGTGTTTTTTTTTTTTTTTACTGCTTAACGTCTCTTAACAGCGTGGTCTTTAGAGACGGGAAAGGATGGGGGACAAGGAATGGGAAGGAATTCGGCCATGGCCTTTTGAAGGAAACATGCCGGCATTTGCCTGGAGTTATTTGGGAAACCATGGAAAACCCAAATCTGGATGCCCGGACGGGGATTCAAACCGCCGTCCTCCCGAATGCGAGGCCAGAACGCTAACCGTTACACCACCACTCTCGGTTCAAAAGTGATGGAATTTGGTTTGGAATGGAGAGGAAAAATTTCTCCAAGGTCAAGTTTGAAGGAGGATTATGTAATACGATTAGACAAATCGAAAGTAAACAATAAAAATTTTAGATATCTCGCTTCATTCTCGAGATATACTCTCTCAAAATTAAGGTGGTTAGGTTGGGATGCGACGTGAACCAAAAAATAATTTGGCCTAGCCACAATGAATTACATGCTGGCATGCAGAAGGGATGTTTTTTTACTACCGCTTGTAGTTAGGTTGAAACGCGACCTGGACCAAAATTAAGTCATCTCCAAAGGCGTAAGGAACTACATCTATAATTAATTTTTGATAGTTGATATCTCGAGCAC
This sequence comes from Vandiemenella viatica, assembly GCA_031002005.1. NCBI lineage: Eukaryota > Metazoa > Arthropoda > Insecta > Orthoptera > Morabidae > Vandiemenella > Vandiemenella viatica. The sequence goes on along the minus strand of JARYHS010011408.1, from coordinate 264,971,072 downwards.
TAAGGGAGATGTCGAAAAAAATTACTCTTGATTTTCGATTTGTCTCGTCGAGTTACATAAGAATCGATCATCAAATTGCATCGCCACGGTTATCATAGTGCTGCCCACCTCGGCACATAAAAATCATTGCCAACATTAAGTAAAAGCATTGCAAACATCAGGATTCCCAGTTCACGTAGCATAAAGTATACATGCAGAATAGGTGTGATTAGAATGCTGTGCTTTCACAGGGTAGAATTCCCACCTGCCGCCTTAAGGCACACAGGAAAAGAAAGTTGTAGGAGCCCGGGCATTTGGAATTACAGATTCTAGACGAAACTCATAAACGGTCAATAAAATCACCACGTTCTAAATTCCCACGTGGAACCATGTTTTATTCGTATCACAAGTGCACGTTAACGATATACGATGTATTTCAGTAAATTTGAACAGCCATATATATCGTCTGTAATTTTCGCAGCCTATTCTGCAGTAGGACCGTGCGGACGCAACTCATACACGGTCAATAATATCACCACCTTCTAAATTCCCAAGTGGAACCATGTTTTATTCGTATACATGCAAAATAGGAGTTATTAGAAGGCTGTGCTTTCACAGGGTATAGTTCCCACCTGCCGCCTTAAGGCAGCGCCACCAGCGCACACAGGAAAAGAAAAGCTTTAGTGCGATGTAAATTTGACCTGAAACTTATCTTGTATGCTTCGAACTAATAGTAATAGTCAAATTCTATAGGCTTATTCGGAAGGCACTGTACTAGCAGTAGATAGGCCTACATTAATTTGCCAGCAACATCGGTGAATTTATCTTGTTACCATACATCAAACATCGGAAGGTTAACACTCGTTTAGAATTAGCCTAGCCTGTTATTTGCAAAATCTCAGATATGCTGGCTATCTGAACTACGTCAACAAAGTTTTGAAAATAACGTCATTCTACTGAGAGCTATGAATTAACTTTTTTAACAGGCATTCTAAATCTATAATGATAGGCCCTACTCTTGCATATACCGTTTAAACACTTAAAGTACAGTAATTACAATGTGACTAACTTATAAAATGATATTCGAGGTTGTTTCCTATCTGATCTGTTTGTGCAACCGTATGCAACACAAGCTGGCATTATAAAAAGTTTGAAATATTATTGAATGGAATATTGAGAGCAGCAAACGCAACGTGTGAGTAGAGACTTTCCCGGCGTATCGATGCAACAAAATCTTCTCGGGTGTCCAGCCGGATGGTGGCGTAAAAACGTTTCGGCAGCTGACTCCGCTGTCTTCATCAGGTATCTTGTAGTCATTGTCAGCCTCGACATCGACGTCAGAGACAGTCAGCTGACAACAACTACGAGATACCCGATGAAGACAGCAGAGTCAGCTGTCGAAACGTCGTGTTTTTACGCCACCATCCGGCTGGACACCCGAGAATATTTTGTTGCAGAAAAAGCAATGTTAAAAGTCCTATGTTTTGTGAAAAGCAATATGGCCACCGCGCATGCGCAGTCAGAGGCTCCACAGTTTTAGCGGCACGTTGTCTCCACTCGTTTCCTACATCCGCGGTCCCGACCGCGTTGTCTACGCGCCGTGGCTCGGGCGGTGTTCCGTTCGCACTTGGCGTGCGCGGTGCCTCCCGCCGTTCGTTGCCCCTGGCAGTCGCTGTGTTTGGTGTTCCCAGGCGAGGCGAGGCGCGCCGTTCGTTGCCCCGGGCTCCGCGGCCACAGAGTAATTGCCTCAATTACGACGCTCATTATCCAGTTAGCCTCTTACAAATCACCGCCCGCTCTGCCGGCTCCACACAACCGACCACTTTCCGCGAAAACTGAGACCCTGAAGTCTGCAAGAAACGACCGCCACCTCTCGCGCGGGGGAGCTACGTGTCATTCAGACCGTCCCAGAGATCTAATTTGAGGAACAGGATTTCGGCACGCCAGGAAAATGCCTTGTGGTCAATTACTCGCAAGGGTTGGAGGCGATAGTTCGATGCATCTCCAGGATCAAACACTTGTCTGGTGATGGATCAATGTGTTTTATTTTTGAGCCTCGAACGTATGTGCAGTTGCGGAAATTAGGCCCAATGTCACTTCTGCTCAAGCAATCTGGATCAATCTGATTCCTGGCGTGTTGTACAACGTATGCTCTGTTATATTCGATGGATGATCGGAAATTAAGGTTGCAAAGCCTGTAGTGAAACTTACAAATTTTATTTCATACAACCAATACAGTAAACTGATAGTATAGGCCTATAGATTATTTTTCGATATATCTCCATATCTGTTTAGGCACTTGCCACTTCATGAGATTAGTTAGAATATTCCCTCCTAATAAAAATACTGTCCTTGTGTGTTCAGCTACCTTGTCGTGAAGTGTTTCACCTCCTCGCCTGAAGCGAATCGTCGGCCTCCTAGGTGCTCATTCAAATGAGGAAAAATCTGAATGGCGCCTAAAGTCCGGGTTGTTGTGAGGGGAGCCACTGCGATCCTCGTCGGTGACGTTTTCTCTACCGGCCAAAAACTTTCGACATCATTCTGCGATATGCTGACGAAACCTTTACTAACTGCCGCTGAAATTCAGAGGGGTTACAGTTTCGACCACAGAAATCGAATAACTAAGCGGATTTCTTAGCGAGACCAGATTTTCAAACGAATGTTTACCTACAACTAGCTTTATAGATGGCGGGTGGCAAAAAATCTGCACATTTGCCAACCGGAAGTCTTAGAATTACTGCACACTTCTAATTTCTCTATAACGGACGACACTCCAGGGATATCAGCCCCGTATCCTTATTTTCTGATCTTCCCTCGAAGGCAGACATCAGTGCAAAAATGGGTTTTTACTCGTAATACAGTTTTACGGGAAATCTGCATCAAACAAATGTAACTGATACATATTTATAATGTTCAGTACATATTTCCTAAAATTATAACTTACACTTCCTGTACACGACAGCAGCCTGGCAGTATTTTATCCAAATTTTACCAAGTTTCAATGGTTAATATGCTTTCGAAACCATTTGAGTTGTTTTTATCAAGATTTCCCTCTACCTATTCTCGCATTTAGAAATACGATTGTGCGATATTTTCGGTTAAATTTTTATACTTAAAGCGTCTGTGAAGAACCTTTAGTTTTGTTGGTACCTTTTCTGTGACTTGATTGATTCAAATCACATTCAGGTATGCCAATAAGTGTGAATTCTTAAGTTTAGCAAGCATAGACTATAGTGTAGCGATACCGGTTTGTAAACTTTGTTGGAACGGTGACAGTACCGTTTCCAAATTAATGCGATTCTTCCGGTTAGCTGAAACATTAACCCTTCTCTAGCTAAACTACTAGTTTAGTATAGTTATCGCAAGATCGCGTGGTAACTATGATTACTATTCACTATGAACAATGTGGTGTCTGGGTTTGTCTAGCTTGCCACCTTAAAATCATGTATCTAATACAGGGTGTTTCAAAAAGGACTTTACAACTTTGAAAATTCATATAAATTTTGTGAAACAAGGTACAGAGCTGGTTTTGGTGTTGTTTTAAAGGAAAACACTTCACATTTTTTTACCTAAAAACTAAAGATGTTCTATGTGGCTTCCGTTGGTTATTCTGCAGAAATCCCATCGGTAGTCGATTTCTTCCCAGACTCGCACTAGCATTTCAGGTGTAACTTGCTCGGCAGCAGCGTAAATTCTTGCTCTAAGTTCAGGTAGAGTGGCCGGCAAAGGAGGTACGTACACCATATCTTTTATGAAACCCCAGAAGAAAAAATCTAAAGGTATCAGGTCTGGGGAACGGGGGGGGGGGGCATGCAATTGGCGCAACACGGCCAATCCATTGACCTGGAAAGCCGTCATTGAGAAAATCCCGGACGTCAGTCAGATAGTGTGGTGGTGCGCCATCTTGCATAAAGAAAACATTTCGTTCTCGGTCATCCTCATCGATCTGTGGTGTCAAAAATTGTTGCAACATATCAAGGTTGATGCTTCTCTTGGAAAATAAAGGGGCCGTACATTTTCCTCTTGCTCAACGCACAAAAAACGTTCACTTTAGGGCTATCACGAACATGTTGCAATGTTTCATGTGGATTTTCACTGCCCCTAACCTTACAGTTATGTGTGTTAACCTTGCCACTTAAGTGACTCGTCAGAAAAGATTATGTTGTCCAAGAAATGTTCATCATCATTCACTCGATTTAACATATCCACACAGAAGTTCCTACGTTCAATCTTATCAGTGTCTTTAATTGCTTGTAAAAGCTAATATCGGTATGGTTTCAAATGCAAACGTTTTCTCAACACACGCCATATCGTCATATGTGGGACTTGCAGCTCACGAGATGCACGCCGGGTCGATTTCGTAGGGCTGTTGACAAAACTTTTTCTCACTTGCTCAACGACCTCGTCAGATGTGCTTGGACGACCTGAGGATTTTTTATGTTTTACTGAGCACCCTGTTTCTACAAAACATCTATGCCACTCATAAATTGTAGGCCTACTAGGAGGATCTTTAGCGTACTTGGTACGAAAATTACACTGAACTGTTGTCGCAGACTTCGATTCTTCAAACCAAAACAAACAGCTAGCACGCTCGGGTTCAGTGAAGGCAGCCATCTTTAACGTAACTGCCGCTAGTACTTGTGCGGCGCGATTAGGCACTAGCGGACTACGCGAGTCAAAACTTGAAGTGTTTTCCTTTAAAACAACACCAAAACCAGCTCTGTAACTTGTTTCATAAAATTTATATGAATTTTCAAAGTTGTAAAGTCCTTTTTGAAACACCCTGTATTAGTGTGCACTTCAGTTACGATCTTCATGATAGACGGAAATTAATATTATACTTAGTAATACAACTTCACTTCGCCAATTGCACACCGAGCGTGATGGGTGAGCAGTTAACGCTCTGGACTCGCATTCGGGAGGACGCGGGTCCAACCATCCACACTTATCCCTTCCTATCCTGTGCTAACCTCTTCATTTCTGCATACCCCTTACCGGCCACGTCCGCAATTATCTCCTTAATATATTCTAATATCTGTCTTCCTCTACAGATTTTAACTTCGACTGTTCCCTCCACTAACAAATTAACCAATCCAGCATGTCTCAAAATTTTCCCCAAATAACTCCGGGTTAGTGCCGGGATGGTTCCTTCAAAAAGGCCATGGCCGAATTTCTTCCAGTTCCTTTCCTGCAGCTCATGACCTAAATGCCAAAAAATAAAATAAGCGAATTGTTATTTGTTGCATTTGTTTTCATTGTGCAGAGAAAAACTAGAAGTAAATGACGGCAAGTATAAGCTCTAAAGTTCTTATATAAATTTATTTTAGAGCTAGAAACAAGAGTCAGTCGTATTATTCGCTTTGATTTGCGCGAAAATACGTTAAAAACCGCGATAGTGCTGGCCGTAGTGCGTGTGTTATGATTTAATATCACACTGGTCCCGTCTCTTTAAAATGGAGTGTGCAGCACTTCGGAGTTTCTCGCTTTACCAAAAAAGAAATTCTGACAGAATTGACCATATTCCTTTTGCAATAAAACTTTATAATTACAAAATCTGTATTATCACGCACTTTTCGCTATAGATACACTATGAAATGATCTGATAAATAACTGCTCATTTCTGACAAAAAGCAATTGATTACTTGCGACTACAGTCGACTAATATATACACATGGAACATGTTAGTTACTACGTCAACTACCAAGGTAAGAGAATTTTCAGTATTTGAAATACTGTTTAAATCAGTATTAACCCCAACCGTAGTTTCTAATAACTGTCCCTAATTGTTTATTTCTTTTATAATTATAACAACAGATTTTATTAAAAGTTCATTACAGTTGTTTCACTTAATTGCGGAACAGATTTTCAAATTATGTGCTTACATACACTTAACACAATATATATATACAAAATTATGATGTGTAATCCATAATTACACAAAAAGTAAACTAAGAAGAAGCGATATTAATGTTCATATTAAAACAATTTAAAGTGATATTAGTGAATACAGCTGTTTTATCAGCAAGTCATTAAGTAATGTAGTTAATAATTCACAAATAACAAATTACCGTAGAGAATTTTGCTGGTAAAGTAGAATCTATATCTGTACCTAGTCTTGTTGGAGTACCTGTAGACTCACGTAAATAATAGTTACAATGTCAATAACACACATAACAAGACTAGGTGAAAAAACGAAACATTGTTTCCGTAAGATCACGGGACTATAATTGTTTTCGTTTTTAGGTCGAAGGTCATAAGAGGTTGACCTGATCTAGTTAAAATGCGAACACAAAAATTTTCAAGTATTCAAGTATTCAAATTCAGTATAATAAAAATATCTCCCAACTTTTTTTAATATCCTTAACCTCAACTCTGATGTCTAATATAAATACTTAAATATGGCGGTGCAGTGCGACTGTAGTCATAAAAAATGGTAACAAGGGAAAGGACTACATTGAATTCAAAGTATAAATTTATTCCGCGTTTTTCCAGTCGTATTGTTTTTCTACATGTTTCTAACTAATTTGACATATTTCATTTCAAATGAAATGCTTTTAAAAGCAAACATAATGAAAGTATTCGGCCAATTCACTTCCTCATAATTTCTGTTTTAACATCTCTGGCTACGTTGGAAATACATAAATTTAGATTTAAATCTAAATAATCGAGCACAGAAATTTTTATAAAAATACTCAAAACACGACAGACGTAAAAGATGAACAATCATTGCGAATATAAGGTAAAAACTGTGTGGATGAGAAAGTGATTAGCTGAAAAGAAAATTTTTTAAAAGGTAGAAAAAAAAGTTAGGGTAGAAATGCAGTATCAAAAGAAGTGGACGTAAAACCATAGGGTAGCGTATTGGGACCATTGCTATTCATGACTCTAATGAATAATTGTTTTGATTGCTTACTTTCAGAAATTAGATTGTTTGCAGATGACGTAATACTTACTATATAAAGGGATCAAAACGGTAGAGGACTGTAAACAGCAGCAGGGAGATCTGGACGGGATATCTAGTTGGGTTGGTAAACATGGGAACGAGAGTGGTGGTGTAACGGTTAGCGTTCTCGCCTCGCATTTTGGAGGACGCCGGTTCGAATCCACGTCCGGGCATCCAGATTTGCGTTTTCCATGGTTTCCCAAATCACTCCAGGTAAATGCCGGCATGCTTCCTTCAAAAGGCCATGACCGAATTCCTTCCCATTCCTTGTCCCCCCTCCCCCCATCCTTTCCCGTCTCTAAAGACCTCGCTGTTAAGAGACGTTAAGCGGATATAAAAAAAAAGTAAACATGGAATGAAGATAAATACAAAGAAGCGTCAGCTTACTAGATGCACAAATAAAAAACTATGATTATGATTATAAGGTGGGGAAAGAATTACTTGTTGAAGACTTGAAACATAACCAAGCTTAATTGGGAAGGACACATTAGACAGGTAGTAAGAAAAGGTTTCAAAATTCTGCACTTGTTGGAGAGAGTGATGAGAGGATGAACGAGAGAAGTAAAGGAATTGGGTTACAAATCTTTGGTGAGGCCATTGCTTGAATATGGTCGTGTAGTATGAGACCCACATTTTGAGTATCAAATACAGGAGTGGGAGAGGATGCAAAAAAGGGTTGCTAGATTTGTTTCTGGAAATTACCACAGAATGCAATCAGTAACAGATATGATAAAATGTAACAGATATGATAAAAGAGCTGGAATGGGATTCATTGCAGGAGGAACGTGAATTGGTAGTGGAAGTGAGAGTGTGTATTGGTGATGAGGCATGGAAAGATATTGCTGTAATGCATTGAAGGGAAAAGATGACCATGACCACAAGCTGGCGCTCGATTTCAGGCACAAGGTTTTTGGAAGATTTTTTTTTTTTAGGGAAGGGTGTCAGGGATTGGAATAATTTATCAAGAGAAGTGATGAATTATTTACCAAAAACATTGAAAGAATTTAAAGTTAAATTTGTAGAGGGAAAATTTAGGTGGCTGCAGGAAAGGGGGAAGATGAGTGTGTAGGAAAATTGTCACCGGAGCGTGCTCCCCTTTACAGTTTTATTAAATATTACGATTATTATAACTCCACTACTAAGTAACAACGAATGGTTGAAATTACAGTTCCCATTCTATTTATCTATCATCAAAAAGATTCTGTAATATCGTTTTTAATTACTACGTCACGACTATTTTCGTAAAAGATCGAAGAATCTTCCCAAATAAATTCAAACTGCATCTTTTAGTTGTTGAGTTCGTTTCATTTGGCGTTTCAAAGAGAAGTTTGCCGTCAAAAAAGATCAACGTATCTCCATAGCTTTAAAGACAACAATCATAAATACAACTTGTGACTGGTGAAGTATACAAACAGATTACGTTCCATGGCCCAGATGTATGTTTACAGCACGTCCTACATTAAAAAATATCACCTGTGCTACGATCTTTATTACCTGTCACACCATTATTTTTTTTATTATTATTATTTTTTTCTGACGCCAGCGAAGATCTCTGTGCGACGGTTGAATCTAATGACAGTTTTTTCTATTCTGTTAGCAGTCAGTAGAGTTAAATGAGTTCTGGTTTTCAGGTAACTGTTGTTGAGAACTAATACGTACGATGGAAGCAGATGTCAATTAACATTTAATGTAGAATCATATGACAGTTTATGTAAGAATGTTTAAGCGGTATCATCCTGGACAAGGAGAGGGGTGATCTTAGTGCATTTCATACTTCTCTTGATGAGAAATCGGAAGGTAAAGCCTAGAGGAAGAGCTTCGTTGTTTGCTTGACTTAACGGGATGTACCGCTAGATGAGAAATATTTTTAATTTTCTTCGCGAATATTGCAAGGCCCTAAATGGAGAAAATGCATGGGAGGATTTACTATCGGAACTTCCAGCATGAATAGACTTTGCTTGCTAGTAGCGGCAAAAATTAACGTATCGCTTACCCGGACATTTAATCGACTTAATGTATGGTCCACAAAGAGTTCGTACCAGTAATTAAACTTTCAACTAACCTGGAAAATACAATGGGTTACGCTGTGATCACCAGTAATTAAACAGATAAGCTCTAAAATCCATGTCGTTAACGACAATGCATCAGACCCTTGTGTGACCCTGCAATCAAGATGATGCTCGTTCGTTCCGGCTATCCTGATTTTGGTTTTCCATTGTTTATCAAAATTATTCCAGGTAAATACTAGGATGGTTCGTTCAAAAGGCCATTCCTTGGTCCCAATTCCTTCTAATGGACTTAATGTCGACCCTTAAAAAATACAAAAAAACGACGCCGTTTAGACGTAAGATAACTTACATACCTCGAACTTCATCTCGATGCAAAAGTGAGGTGGTTATCAAGAGAATGGGTTCTTACACGCCTGTTCGGAAACAGGAAAGAAGTAATAAAGCTCCTGCAAAGTGAAAATTTTGATCTATCATAGATGTTATTGAACGAGCAATGAATTATTAAACTTCGTATATTAAGGGAAGTACTTGGCCTTCTTAACAATCTTTGCATATCTCCCCAGAAATCTGGTGAAAATAGTTTTCATGGAGAAATAAATAAAAAAATATTTTGCTTATGGCTTTTTGTTGTCATTAAAGGTGGACAAGAAACAGACTGAATGCGGTCAAAATGTTGCGTACAAGAGAAAGATATAGAAAAGATTCCATTTTAATGAGAATTTTTGAACTCTGCTGATATTAATCAGAAAGTCACATGCAATGTAATAAGTCTTAATTGAAGGACGTTTGTTCAAAAACTTAATAATTATTACCATACAAATGAACATCCCCGTTAAATAACATGAGAAAATACCTTATGATCCTAGTGATAAAGGAAATCTGATCGACTTGTGGTCTGAAGTTTTTCTGACCAAAAATAAATCATTGCCTTAGTTTTGGATGTCGCTTCAAAAGTAATAGACATTTGTGGGCAAAGAGGCTACCAAACTGTTGGCTGAAATTTTTAACTTACCATTTGGGTTAAAAGATTTTCCCAGCTATGTCAGTAATGAAAAAGAATCAACCGGAATTAATGTTATTCAGAAAAAATACTGCAGTCGAATATATTACTGTTTCTAACAGTAATACAGCAGCAGGTACTGTCCACTAACTAAATATCGTAATTTCATAACAACACAGTAGAAAAAATTAAATATCATCGACGTGGGTTTTTATTTAATTGTCTCATATTTTGATACCATAAAAAGTATCACATTATTTTCTTCGGCTTCCTCTTCGTGTAGAATTTTTCCGTCATGTTATTAGTTAAACCCAGTCAACTCGAATAAGCATTACTGCATCGCTTCGTCTGTCAGAAAAAAACATTACAATAACCTTTATCAGTGTCAAATTTGGAACACTGAAATACCCTCAGAAGTTACATTAAAGGAAATTTCACATCGTTGTATTTACTAAAAGAATTGGTGCTTGTAGGAGTGTCTACACGCGCAAGAAGTAAAAGTTCTATGTATTTTTGTTGCGTTTCGTTTTGTGATTATTTTTATGTTTCTTTCGATCTAGAGTGGACGAATGATACTATTTTTATTGCATTTGTATACAAGTAGTAAACAGGAACTTAGTCCAAGTTATTCTTGGAAACAAATAAAACGAATATAAATAAACAAGAAACAACTAAAAATACTGGTCCGTGTACGACTCCTCCGGATGTAAATACACCGTCTGACGTCATCACGTGATTTTAAGTGAGTATTAGAGCAATTCAGGCTTTGACACTTTTGATACAGATTAGATATATTCACGAAACACGTGTATTCACATTTATACACACATGCATAGAAAACGTTAGGCGTAACTCGAACCAATTCAACATTATGTAGCGAATACTCACTGCTTAACATGATATTAAGAGAGACAGCGGGGACACATTCGTAGCTGCTTCAATCGAAGTATCATTTATTGCGCATGCGCAGAACATTAAGTTGGCATGCGCGGAACGTTAAATGTGCATGCGCAGGATTTTAAGTGCTCATGCACAGAACATTAAGTGCACCTGCGCAGAACGTTAAAAGCGCATGCGCAGAACATTAAGTACGCACGCGCAGAACATTATGTGAGCATGCGCAGAATGTTAAGTGCCCATAAGCAGAACGTTAAATGCGCAGAACGATAAATGAAGATGCGCGAACTTTAAATGCGCATGCGCAGAACGTTAAATGAGTATAGTGAATATCTGTCAGTCATTAAACTCGACTGAAATTCTTCAGATTTTGCGGAGCGAACTCTAAGCATCAAATGGAGATCAAGTTCGTATTTCAGTCAGATCGGGTAACGCCGCCATCACCTTTGATCCTCAAATAACTGTACAGCGAGTTAATACTTTTAAGACCGTTCGAATTCTATTGGAAGTTTTCACGTATTGCGTAGACTCAAATACAGATCATGTTCGTAGCTAAACAAGATTAGCTGACGGAATAATAACCTTAGACCATATATACTCAATTAAACAAAAAAACTCATTTTTGTCGCACTTAGATGCTGTGCAATGCACTTTTGGTTCAAATTGTCCATAAGAGGGCCAACATGGTAGGGCAATTTGACTCTAAAAACTCGATTTTTGTTCCTAACAAGAAAGTACAGAGAAGAGGCGCTCGATTCATGACCGCTTGCTACAATTCTTACGAAAGCGTCGCACAACTTATTAGTAGATTGGGATGGGCGTCTCTGGTAGATAGACGAGGGCGGTGAAATACTTCGCCCACCAACCTATTTGAGTCGCAATGATAGGAGAAAGAAAATTAGAGAAATAAGATTTATTTTAGTAAAAGTCTCACCGTTTTAGAGAATTTTGTCGTATAGTAGGACATGTGATCTATCTGCGGTTACAGGATTATTCTTCCATTCCTGGACACTCTGTATGTATTCTTTTTTTTCCTCGTACCACTCGGGATTGGAATACGCAGCGAAGTGATTAGTTGTGGTGCTGAGCACCTTCTGTCAACCACAATTTTTTAAATTACAGAGTATATTTATGTAGATGTAGATATAACAACGTCCCAATTGGATTATTGCCAAAAAAGTGTTGAGTGGATATGCCGAGGATGAGATTGCGTTTATTAACTTGGAACTGTTCTAGACCGGTGATCATGGTAACACCTAGGTACTAGATAAGTTGTACAGCAGAACGTGACGGGCAGCCCGCGGCTGTGGTTGTATCCGGGCATTACTTTGCGACCAAGTACCCGGCGAATCGTGATGGTTACGAGGGACCGTTACGGCCCAGACCGTTGCCTTCCGAGCCAGCGGGCAATTAAGAGCTGCGCTGCGCTCGCCGCGGCTGATTGATATTCAGCGGGCGAACATCTCGCAGGTCGGGTCGGAGGGCGACCGTCGGCCCTCGCAGGTTGCAAGGGAGTCAGTCAGCGGCGCTGCAATTCCCAGGAGAACCAGTTCCGTCTGCTGCAACAACTGCTACCGATTTACAAAAGAACACAGCTTCACAAATTGTCCCACTTGGAATCTGTACTGGAGAGCTTTGACTTACTACAGTGGACAGTTTGTCAGAGGGTAAGAATCCAGATACAGCCCATTTGAGCAGAGCAGGTGAATGAAATTGCCAGTAAATTTCGTGGAAGGCAGATGAATGATAAAATGATGCAAACAATGGAGAAGAAAATTGAAAAATTTACAGTTTATATACACTGTCGGAAAATAAAATCCCAGCACCCAGAAGGAGTTTTGATAAATGAATGAAATTTGCCTCCAAGTATCCCAACATAAAGAGTATTAAAAGATTAAAAATGATAGCTTTACATGTAACAATATGAGAATTATGGGGCTGTGTGCTATGCAAAATTGCAATGCTATTTAGCGTGTAAGTGGTGGACAGTGTGGCGTAACATGACATTTTTTTGTTCAAGTTCTTGTTGACCAAGTATGCCAAGGTGAAGAGTGATGAATCTCTACACCAAATTGTCTAACTGTGAGAGAGGTCGAAGAATTGGCGTGTTTAAATGGGTGCATCATATCGCGAAATCTGCTGAACGATCCATACAGATGCACAACAGTACGTGAAGACCGCCAAAATGTGTGGATGACTGTTGCTGGCAGGAGGGTGACTGCATGCCAGATCCAAGCAGTGGTTACAGAGATATTCACCCTCCCCCACCCACCAATTGCTTGAAGCTGGTTTACACTCTTTGACCCCTATGCAATGTGTTCCATTAACCTGATTTCATTGCCAGCATCGTCCAACCTGGTCTAACGTAAAACGCAAATGGGAAACGTGAATGGCGTACATTTGTGTTTATAGAGTTAAGTCTCGATTCTGTCTGTGACAAAGCGATAATCGACAACATGTACACAGACGTAATGGAGAAACGGCTTACCCTGCTCTATATTCATGACGTCACACAGGTCCATGGTTTGGCGGCAATCAGTATCGACAACAGGACTGAGTTGATTGTTGATGAGGTACAATGGCAGGCCACCACTATGTGGACGGGGTACTGCACCCTATTGTGATACCATTCATGTCCAACATCCAAATCGCTTCTTCTGACAGGATATTGCCCGTCCTCATACTGTGGCCATGACACTACAAGCCTTGCAAGGGATTACGATCACAATTTGGACAGCATGGTCCCCAGATTTGTCCATAATAGACCATATCTGGGATGCCTGGAGTAGAAATATTAGATCACATAGTCACTCAGCACAAACTGTGCAACAACTGACTGCACAAGACATGCAGGCGTAAAAAAATATCGCCCAAGTAGACATCCGAACACTTATTGATCAATGCCGGCAAGGATCCACGAATGTATTGGTGCTCAATGTGGGCGCACTTGTTTCTGACAACTGTATCTAAAGGTGATAAACTTAGCCTCATCTATTTCAACTATATAAGACCCCGGATATATCTACAAATTTTCCTAAAATTCAACCATTCCTGTCTGGGAGTTGGGATTTTAATTTCCGCCAGAGTAGTTGACTTAGGTGCCAACTTTGAAAGTTCGGACTATTTCGTTCGATCTCAATCCTGTCGTGAAGTTTTACAACGCTTAGTCTCACCTCCGGCAAAGCTTTGATGTTTTTCTAACGGGAGGACGCTCGGTGGTTAAGATTTCACGTTTAACTGTAGGTCCAGCCTTGGCAGAGGCGTAGTGCATGATAACGTGACATTATGTCACGAACGCGTAAACCACACAAACCTACTATTGCTAGACCTTGTATGTATCGTCGTCGTCATGCCATTTGCTGCCCTTTTCTCTCAATGGACAGTATGTATTGGAGGCTTTGTCTTTCGACATTTACTCCTATTAATTATGAATGTTTTGAGACGTCAATTATGGTTTGTCTTAGGTTTATGCGTGATTTGTTCTGGCTTAGATTTATGGCATGATTAGTTTTGGTTTCAGGTTTACATAAGGTACTGGCAATTGGTGACTGACGTGCGGACCTGGCCAGATAGGATATATCCCCAGCTCGTTTATGAGTGGGTTTGATGACTATTGTGCTGCTTTATAGAATTTCATCTCTAGTTCCCTAAACCTGTCTTGGAGCATTGGTAGTTTTGTTGCTTCGTGAATGGCTTTAATGGAGAATTTGCAGTTTAGGTGTAGAGCTCTCTTCAGGGCTCGGTTCCGGATGGTTTGCAGTCTGTTGAGGTTGGTCCTGGCTGTGTGTCCCCAGACGGGGCAGGCGTATTCAAGTATTGGCGTAACCAGTGTACAGTGCATTCGTACACCTATGGGCCCGGAGAGCTTGCTGTCCCTGTTTAGCAGGAGGTACAGAGCTTGTAGTCTGGCGCTGGCGCGTTTACGCAGGTCTTCAATGTGCGCCCTCCAAGTAAGCCTGGAATCCAGTGTTACTCCAAGGTATCGTACGGATTTACACCAGGGTATTGTGTTGTTATATAGTTTAAGATTCTGATCTGTCTGCTGACGTAGTCGTGGTCCTGTCCGTCTTGTTAGAATTATTGCTTGTGTTTTGGTTGGGTTTATTTCTATACGCCATCGTCTTGCCCAGGCCTCTGCCTTTTGCAGTATCTCCTGCAGGCGCCGGATGACAATCGCCTTGCTGAAGCTGCGGGTGAAATAGGCTGTGTCGTCCGCGTATGTTGCAGTGGATACCCTGTCTGGAGTAGGTACATTGGTCGTATAGAGGGAATATAGCACTGGACCCAGGGCCGATCCCTGCGGTACTCCGGCCTGGATTCTTCGTTTGGTCGAGAAGGTGTTTCCGACTCTAACCCTGAAGAAGCGGTCTTCTAAGTAAGATTTCAGGAGTTTAACGTACTGTCCAGGCAATCCTTGTTCATATAGCCGTAGCAGGAGTCCAGAGTGCCAAACCGAATCGAAAGCCTTAGAGATATCGAGGAGGACTAGACCGCAGTGCTCTCTGTAGCTAAAGGTTCGACTAATGCTAGTGTCTATATAGACTTCGTTCAGGGTAAGTGATAGGCAGGTAAAACGGTTAACGTACACTGTACTAAGCGCTGCATGGTGGGTAATGGAGATGTATGGTAGAGACAGGGCAATTCATCTCTTGTCGATTTAATGGTAAGGAAAATGATGGTTAGTAGTATGTTACACAGAATAACTGAGTCTGACTCTTGGTTAGTAACGCTCGTGTATAGTATTCGGGAGGAAACGGGTTCCATTACCGGACTGGACACCCAAAGTTTTTCACAGTTTCGTAAACGCTGGGATGGTTCCTTCAAATTCACAGCACCCAATCCCTTTCTGTTTCTTGTTCCCCATATCATTTCCCACCTCTAAGATATCAGCGTTAATAGAGCGTAAAACCATTGGTAAAAATAAAGAGAAAAAGTTAATTTTACCCCCGCACGCGGACGAAATTCGCTACATTTTTCCTCAATTTTTTTAATCAATTTAGTTTTTTACAACAAAATTATCATACAATTCACGAAATTCTGTACCATATGGCATATATGATTTTTGGTCAAAGACATTCTGTTAAAGTATCAAATTTGTTGAAATTTTTTTAAAAAAAGAACAGTAGACTCGAGAACGATTTTCATAGCTTTCCTGTATCGTTAATAAACTATACATCACTGTAAGTTACGACAGAATTTTATGATCGGCATTTTTTTAATTAAAGGAGAAGATATATAAAATTTGTACAAACTGTTTAACAAGAAAAATTAAATATTTTTAATATCGCCATTAATTTCCCACGAAGAATATACATAGTATATACATCCTTGAACTCCCCATAATTACCAACAACTATTTTAAACTTCATGATTTACGTTTTTTTTTTGTGTGTGGGTTTAAATATAAGAAAATTTCTACGTTGCAGGGTTCGGAGTTTGAGACTTACAGACAGACCGACAAATGCGAGATTCAATGATGGTTCCATCTTTAATTTAAAAGGTATAGAAAAAAAATTAAGTAAATTTATAGCAAAATCGGAGGTCTACCAGATAATTCTATTTTTAGTTCCGTACACCGTCAGAATGCTTAAGAATCACGACCAAGAGACTGGCAGAAACCTGAATACCAGAAATGCAATTACAGCTCGTAAGAAAGAAGCCGGGATCAGAATTTCCTAGTTTTCTAATCATTAACAGTATGCTATTGTCTGAAGTAATGTGTGTCGCACACAAAGAGTCTAATATTGAGCAGCGGGGTAGTCCATATACTGAAATCAAGATGTTAGTTTGTCGCTAATCTGTGTGTGGTGTTGGTTGTGGTGGCCGATACGCACAGTATTGAGGAACGTCGTGCGAGACGGAACTGAGGAGGACCCGTCCAGTCGTCCCTATTCCCATGAGCGTATGATTTACACAGGTGCTCAGATTTATTTTGGAGGTACGGGCCGCATATTAATCAGCGGTGACCTCGATGTGATGCGCTCGCTCGCGCCAGCTTTCTCCCGTTCCGACGCTGGTGTCCACTCATACTCACTTCTCTACTGATTGTCACAAAGGGAATTAAAATGTCTTTTATTACTGTCCCATATGCGACGGCTGTTAGCAAAATGTGACATTTTCGACTCCATTGGTTCTATTTCAGCTATA
This sequence comes from Vandiemenella viatica, assembly GCA_031002005.1. Lineage (NCBI taxonomy): Eukaryota > Metazoa > Arthropoda > Insecta > Orthoptera > Morabidae > Vandiemenella > Vandiemenella viatica. The sequence goes on along the minus strand of JARYHS010011408.1, from coordinate 264,954,097 downwards.
TGGTAGGAATTACAATTCGCTCCGGCCTAACATTCGGGAGGACGCAGGTTCAAATTTCCCACCGGCCATCGAGATCTCTGTTTTCCATGGTCTCACGAAATCAATCCGAGCCCAAAAGAGTTCCTTCAAAAGGTAAAGGCTGCATTGCTTACCATTCCTTCCTTCTCTTCTGGCTCTAATAACATCCATGTCGGCGAGCAAAAGAGCAGAAAAAAATGTGTTATACATCTTCAAGCATTCTATTTGTAGAAAAATTTCTTATACAGGGTGATTCTAAAGTCACTATACATTTCATTGATATAGTAACGGAATATTTGTTTCTTGCAGGTAATACGACAGAATGCTAACCAAAGAAGAGGTCGATAGTGTACGGGCCCTTCTTCTTCGCAGAACAAACCGTTACTGGAACCACATACCTAGATATGTTGGAACAGTTTTTGGAGAACCAGTTGATATCTGATGGGATTATGGATACTGTTGTTTTTCAACAGGATGGTGCACCACCCCATTTTTCCCTAGTTCAGGATTATCTGAATCAAGCATTTCCCGGCAGATGGATTGGTCGTGCCTCTCCACGGATGTGGGCACCCCGCTCTCCTGACTTGACACCCTTAGACTTTTTTGCGTGGGGGTTTATCAAGTCTAAGGTATACCAGGTGAATATCCGCAGCACTGAACACTTAACACAGCGGATTAGAGCCGCAGCTGCTGAGATTACACCAGATATGCTTGGGAAAGTTTTTCGGTCTACAGTGCAGCGCTGGGGGGGGGGGGGGGAGGGGGTGCCTAGACATGCAAGGTGGGCACATTGAAATATACTGAAATTATGTCCTATTGTGACATATGTTTCAGTGCCATTACATATTGGTTAGTAAACTTTGTTTAAGTACAAAATGTATAGTGATTTTAGAATCACCCTGTAATACAACTCACAAGTGTACAACCAGGCAGTGGGGTCATGATGTTTACTCAGATTTGAGGTGTCAGCAGTCAACTGCACCCATCAAGAACAATGACTTCAATATTCTCAAAGTTTAAAAAAATATTTATGTATATTTATGTAAGATCGTAGTTTTTCACGGTGTTGTAAATAAATGAGCTCTTCTCGGTCTTCCAGCGCCGTAAAAACTCACACTTGTGGGACGTTTCGAAGACGACTATCATTTTCAACCAGACGTGTCACTGAATAACTGTTAAGGTTTGTTCCCACGGGGCGTGGTAGGCAGGACGCGCCTTTCATCTTCTACCGCCTGGCGGTGGGTCGAGGCGCGCCGTCCCTGTTAACATATGCGTCAAAGATGACAGGCGTTCCCTAGCACGCGCCGAGGGATGCGCCGTGGGAACGAGGCTTTATTCAGTGACATGTATGGTTGAAAATAAGGGATGAAGAAGAAACGTTCGAATCATCCCACAGGTGTGAATTTTTTACACGGCTGGAAGCCCAAGATGTTTATTTATTTACATATATTTTCCCCCTGATTTGGCTACCGAGGACCACATGGGCACTGGCAACCACAGGTTAAACGTGTATGGTGGAAAATTTACGCTTCGGAATTACACAGTCAGCGGAAACAACAATACGAAACACGTTACTCACAAATTTTCACTACTTCACCAAATTGTGTTTTTTTTATGTCTGCGTAATGTGAGACTTGAGCGGATTTGTAACAACTTATTCCCGTCCAGACTGCATTTCAACATAACCACAATCTCCGCTAACTTGGCTGCTCAGAATCCAAACATCCACCATATGCGCGTTTATCCTCACACCTAGATTCACACTGGTGGATATGCCAGCTGTTGTTGTTTTTTTTTTTTTTTTTTTCTTGCGGCTTTACTTGTCGTCGAAGTCGAGGTCATTAGAGGCGGGAAAGAACTGGCGACCTGGAACGGGAAGGAATTCGGCCATGGTATTTCGAAGGATGTATCCTGGCAAATTCGCCTGGGGTGATTTTGGGAAACGTTGGGAAAACCAAATCTGGGTGACCGGTTGGCGATTCGAACCCACGTCCTCCCGAATGCGAGTCCAGAACGTTACCGCTCACCAACCACGCTCAGTACCGGCAAATGCTGGTGAGATGTATATTTCTAACTGGAAGCGTCGTCCTAACGAAAAATCCCCGTTTTTACGGTATTTGTCTCTTCTCTTTTCCTTGACAGCTGCTACACATCACACTTTCCGAGAAATCCAGAATCAATGCACCTCCACAATTCGGGAAAAAGCAATCACTTTGACTTTTCCTGGAGAACAAACACCGGAAGGGTAGAACGTGGTCATTTCCATTGAATTGTTTTTTTATTCAATCCTGGGATAAGGTCTGTTCAATATCCAACAATCCTTTAATAATAACTACTTGAATGGCTTCAGAGAGGGCTAGACGCCTACCTTTTCATGTCTGTCAAAAGTTACTGTAAAGAACGGGTGGAAACCTTTATATTTTATGCGATCTCCTGTTGTTATTGGAATACCTGGTATCCTTTTAGCCTGTTAGCTGTTAATCTCCTGTTAGTCACCACTCATGCACCTATTGTCCTGAGTCACTGTCTTACTGGCCTTCTTGCACGGGTATCTTCTTCAGTGTTGGTCCCCTCCCTAAACGCCACCAGCCACAATTTAAGTTCTGATGCCAACGCTTTTGCTGTGCTATGAGCAAAATGTTACTGTTATTTCCTGATGAATGTCATTTGGTGACATGTCCTCCTTTCCTTAGGGAAGTATTCAATCACAGCTCGAATTTCTTTATTCTCTACTTAAGATTAAACGTAAGTAAAGGTACATCTAATCTCATTATGGTAGCTATAACCAAGTGCAGATGGCGACAGAGCATTGGCTCGATGAAATATCTGGTGCAAACATAATGTTCACGTGGATACTTTCCTGTGAGACTTATCCCCAAAACTTGGAAAGACTTCGTTCTTAGTACAAAGCAAATGTTCTTCCTACATTATACTAATTCCGTGTGGTCGTAATGACATGATGACAGGGTTTCTATTGGATGCGCATTCCGCCCCTGTCATAGCCGCCTTAACCTAATCCAGCAATCATACCGGGTATAGGGGACCTACAGTTTAACGTGGAATCTGAACCACGGAAGCGTTCTGGCGTACTTCACATTACACAGCAAGCTGTGCTAGAGGTGGACGGCGGGTTAAGTTCCAATGAAAATCCGCGCCGAAATAGGGATTCGACCTGGGAACCTTTGATATCCAGTCAGACGCCTTAAACCACTGAGTCGCCAGACTGCTCATTAATGTTCTTCCTCATATGAAATAAATTTGGAAGATATTAAAAAGAAAATTATTACGTGAAGTTTTCTCAAGGTATACGGTTTCGTTTATATGATCATGTCACAAAATTATGGGATGGTCTTTGTATGTGCAGTGCACGTTACAAGGGTTTTTCAAGTCAAGCCTTAGTTTTTCACAATAGACTTTGCCCTACTTAATAAATAGAGACAGCAGCAAAAGAACATTAGCTGACAATTTCAACAAATATTTCGAAATTAACGAATTTTCTTGCGTATGCCAATAGCACAAGAACGTTCTAGCCTGGTATTCTAGAGTACATAGGTTCAAATGCCCGTCCAGCGATCCAGATTTGAGTTTTGCATCGTTTCCTGAAATCACTCCATACGAATACCAAGTGATTTCTTCATAAGACAGTTACAGAATTTCTTCCCGTTCCTTGCCCCTGTCATTTTCTGCCTCTAATGACGAAAAAGTTACAAGAACAGTGATTCTTCGTTGTCTGTAATAACGAATTAAGTTCTGAAACTAGTGCAAGCTAAAATTAGGTGGGTAAAACGCACAAACAATTTGGGTTCTGAGATCTCTGGTGCCACGGAGAGTACTTTACGTTAGAGCAGAGGCATCCTAGAAATGAGTAATGGAACTCAAAAAAATGATTATAAGCTTGTTGCTGGTACAAAAAAGCCTATGGAAGACAACTTTGCCCACTAACAAAAAAGAACCAGCAGATAAATGGGTCTCGGGAAGTGAGCCACCTATCAGCACGCTGTCAGACTAGTTTATAATAACTGTGTTGAGGACAGAGGTTGTCTTAAGCAGCAATTCCACGCCGAGTGACGTTGCTTTTTCTGGCAGCCTGTAATTTACTCACGCAGCTCAGGATTTTACAGTTACAACTAAAAGACGAGTAAATAAATTAAGGACACGTACTGTACTTAGCCAAGGACAATATCCTACGAATCTAAAGAAGGGAACTTCTTAGAACCCAATATCGCAATTATGACATACAGGTGAAATTTTGCAGGATCCCACATATCATCATGAGATTTAACAATTGAAATGCAGTTAATTACTTTAATTCTAGACACAAACGGTAAGTAAACTATTACTTTTACTATTATTATTATTATTACTAGACGACCCGTGCGAAGATTTCGCGAATAAAATGCTATGAATAGTGAGGTTGAATACAATGTCACCAAGTTCAGTCATTACTCTTCATACTCCTACTTCATTTATCGATTTTGGTTAGAAATCCAGGGAGATAAATGGCTCGAAACACAAAAAACGTGTTTTAGAAATATTGACATTTTTGCGCTTTATGGGTCGAATTACGAAAAATTCCTTTCTTAGAATATAATGTTACCACGGCGGAAACCTTAGTCTTTAATACGATATGTCATTTATCTATATCGATTAGATATCAAGGGAAATATAAGGCTCGTGACACAAAAATACGTTGTAGAACAATTTATACTTTTTCCCTTTAATAGTTGAATTCCAAACACTTCTTTCTTAAAATATGATGTCAGCAAAGCTGAGACATCATTCCTCACAATCGTACTTGATTTATCGATTTTGGATAGATATCAAGGGTGATAAGTGGCTCGAGACACAAAAAACGCATTTTAGAAAAATTTACTTTTTTTGCCTTTTATGGGTCGAATTACGAAAAATTCCTTTCTTAAAATATAATGTTACCACGGCGGAGACCTTATTCTTTAATATGATACCTCATTTATCTATATCAGTTAGATATCAAGGGAGGTAAATCGCTCGTGACACAAAAATCGGTTATAGAAAAATTTATACTTTTTTCCTTTAAGGGTTGAATTCCAAAAACATTCTTTCTTAAAATATGATTTCACAAAGCTGATACATTACTCCTTATAATTATACTTCATTTATCGATTTTGGTTAGATATCCTGGGAGATAAATGGCTCGAGATACAAAAAACGCATTTTAGAAAAATTGACATTTTTGCCCTTTAAGGGTCGAATTACGAAAAATTCATTTCTTAAAATATAATGTTACCACGGCGGAGACCTTAATATTTAATATGATACCTCATTTATCTATATCAGTTAGATATTAAGGGAAACAAATGGCTCGTGACACAAAAACGAATTGCAAAAATATTGATACTTTTGCCCTTTAAGGGTTGAATTCCGAAAAATTTCTGTCTTAATATATGACGTCACTAAATCGGATATCTTAATCTTTAAAATGATACTTCATTAAACGATCTCAGATAGGTATCCAGGGAGATATTTGACTCATAACACAGAAAACAGCATTTTAGAAATATTGACATTTTCGCCCTTTAAGGGCCGAATTCCGAAAACTTCATTTCTTAAAATATGATGTGACCAAAGGGAAGACCATAAGTTTTAAAATGACACCTCATTCATTGATTTCGGTTAAGGCGTGTGACAAAAAAATACCTTATAGAAATAATATATATGATTACTCCGCGATTCACTAAAAGTGGGTGGTGGAGGGTGCATTGCACATATCCTAATGGATAATCGTTTGTGCTTAAGAAGGGATATAGGGGATATGGCAGGAGGTGACCACGGGCCTTTTTTAGAAACAATCTTGGCATTTGTATGGAACGATCTGTGACATCCCAGATCAGGATGGACGGAGGGGTCGTTCTGTCACAACCTGTCATCTTGGCGACAACTCATACCAAGCGCTATTCCACAGGCTACAGGTATCTCCTTCACTAAGTCCAATTAACATCTGTCTAACTCAGAGATTAATATAATTAGCACACCTGACGGAAGGGATGTTCACATACACGCTATAGAAAGCAAATTATCGCAGGACCCCGTGAGTAACTGATATGATAAAGGATCTGAATTGGGACTCATTGGAGAAAAGGAGGAGGGTGAAGAGAGTGCTGGGAATGTATAGGACATATGTTGGTGATGGGGCTTGGGGAGATATTGGTAAAAAAATTAGGAATAGTGCATGGTGGCGGAAACGCGACCTTGACCACAAGCTTGGCTCAATTTCATGCATAAGGGAGTGGGAAAGTATTCTTTTGTTGGGTAAGGGCATCAGGGATCAGAACAAATTACCAATCATTTACCAAAAACGCGTAAGGAATTTAAAATTAAAATTTTTAAATTGGTAAAGTAAATGGGGGAGAAATTTAATATTCCAATCATAAAAGAAAATTTGAAATATATATATATATATTATGAGGGTTAATTAGATGTCTAGGGGAATTGCTACGGGAGCGTTAGTTCCATCGCAAGTAAAATTAATAATAACAATAATATTTAAAATTCTCAATTTGCTACGACATGTCGCATGTCTTGGTGATCCTCGGAACGTCTATTCCAGACAGGTCCCTCGAAATGGGTGAAAAACGTATGATGTCTTCACGAGCTCCAGATGTGTCTCAAGTAACCAAGCGTGATAAATGTTAATCCAGCTAGTTCCGCAATACGTATTTGTGAACTCTGCAGATTTCTCTGCCTATTGGCATTGATGGATCCGTTATGGAGTGTCCACTAATGACGTGAGATGAAATAGGGGGGCGGGGGGGGATCCGGCGAAATCTCACGAAACCACACCAAGGAGGATGGGGGTCACCGGAAATCTCACGTGAGGTTTTCTTGTAGTCTACAAATGACGCGAAAGTCGAATTGAGGGGGGCGTATTTGGTCCAAAAACCGATCTTAACCACCATTGGAAAAATGAGACCTAAAAACTTGCGAGCTCGATCAGTACGGGGGGGGGGGGGGGTCTCCGTCAATATCTCAGATATTACGAAGTATCACCAGAGGGGTGGGGGAGGATCCAGAATTTCGGAAAAACATCTCACGTCTTTAATGGATGTCCCCTTAACAAATGAATTCCCATATGCGCAACGCTGAAGTTTCGCCATTGCTCTCTCACAAATTGTAACATTACAATACACTTCTCTACTCTACATTTTCCCTTCTGTCTTGGAGTTTTACTCATCGTTGGGGTGGTCAGATTTGAAGCTTTGGTTTTACGGCCGCTTGTTTTCGTTGACTCCAAGCATTTTATACCTTCTGCTAGGTACTATGTACTAATGGGGGAAGTGAAGCGTTGTCATCTCTCGTCAAATGTACGAGAACTATCTATATCTATATATATAAAGATGAATATATGTATGTTTGTTTGTTCTTCATACAAATCCACAGTTTTCATCCGATTTCAATGAAAGTTTGCACACTTATCCTTTGAAACAAGGAGAAAAGTACTGTCTACATTTGGTTGAAAAATTTCCTGCATAAATAATAAATGTTGTCTTATAATTTCGAAAAATTACTGAACGGTGATATACGCGTAGGATGTGTAGGTCTCTATACTGCCTTTCCATATAGCGGTCAGGTAGTTCAGTGGTTAAAGCGCTTGCTTACTGCTGTTTGGATCGTGGTCTCCGGGTAAAATCTCCGTGCAGGCAAAAAATTTTAAAAATTGTTTTTGATCGTAAGAGTCACGCCTGGACCGTCGGTTATTCGGATTGAATATTAAACTGTAGATATCACATATTTAGGGGTTTAATGCGAGGCAAATCGTAGGTAGTCTTGCAATGCTGTAGGTGTACACTTTTTTACGTTATATTGATCCCTCAGGAGTTGTGTGTGTGTGTGTGTGTGTGTGTGTGTGTGATCTGCAGTAATAATACTACGAGTATAAATGCTTTTTGTTACGTTGTGACGACAAAATGGCTATATCGATATTGATGGAATTTGACAAGAAAATCTGAAGAAAGGTCACAGGAGATTTTTCCTGTATGATTAACAGCTGTAGTCACGTAATTTTGAGAACTTATCGAATGGTGACAGAAATATGATGGAAATTGATTCTCTTCAAAAGACAGGTTCGACGATAGAATGATACAGTGATAGCTTTCCTGTCATATTATGCCAACTCGGTGTTGTTTGGGACCAATACTTCGTTACCAACAACTTTCTATATTCAATTCTGGCAAAGAAATTCTTAATCCACGCGTACGAAGTCGCGGGTATCAGCTAGTATTCTATATGTGGGTAACGCATAGATACAGGGTGTTACAAAAAGGTACGGCCAAACTTTCAGGAAACATTCCTCACACACAAACAAAGAAAATATGTTATGTGGACATGTGTCCGGAAACGCTTACTTTCCATGTTAGAGCTCATTTTAGATTGGTAGAGGCGGACCAATTCCATGGCCCCCACGCTCTCCTGACCTCAACCCTCATGACTTCCATTTATGGGGGAATTTGAAAGCCCTTGTTTACGCAACTCCGGTACCAAATGTAGAGACTCTTCGTGCTCGTATTGTGGACGGCTGTGATACAATACGCCATTCTCCAGGGCTGCATCAGCGCATCAGGGATTCCATGCGACGGAGGGTGGATGCATGTATCCTCGCTAACGGAGGACATTTTGAACATATTCTGTAACAAAGTGTTTGAAGTCACGCTGGTACGTTCTGTTTCGTGTGTTTCCATTCCATGTTTAATGTGATTTGAAGAGAAGTAATAAAATGAGCTCTAACATGGAAAGTAAGCGTTTCCGGACACATGTCCACATAACATATTTTCTTTGTTTGTGTGTGAGGAATGTTTCCTGAAAGTTTGGCCGTACCTTTTTGTAACACCATGTATATATATGTGAAATGAGTATTTTACAAGACCGAGATTGTGGATCCATCCGGCATTTGCCTTGATGGCTGTGGAAAACCGCGTAAAACGGAAGCCAGGATGGTTGGTACGCGGAGGGTTGGGCTGCTTCCCGGTACCTCAGTATCTCTGCAATCCATTGTGCTGCACCTCAGCGCATTGATTCACATTGACGGGTAACAGTTCAATACGCCACAGACTTATTCTTGAGCTAGACAAAGAAATCCTAAACCAAGAAGATTAGATTTCTTCATTATATTGTGGGACAGCTAACGCATTTGTTTGGCACTGCCTCTTCCATCACCATTTTTTTCACCATTTGTGATTTATTCTCTCCTTAGCAAGGTCTTCAACTTATAACTCAAGCTGTAGATGGATATTTAACTGAAATCGTTAGGTTGCCAGAGCCTCGACCACAGTAACGGTAGTGAGGGAGCGTTCATAAACCACGTAGCTCTATTTTGGCCCCCTGTGAGCACCCCCTCCCCCCCACGTAGCCCGACGTTGTTTCTGCATCTACCCCTCTCCCCCCCCACCCCCCATACACACACACATGTAACACGTATCTTTTTCCCCTATTGATTCCAGAAGACATTTTGTACTGACATTTTAGTTTTTCCCGGCGTATTGTTGAAATAAATAACTCTCGGGTTTTCTGCCGGTTAATAGATTTATTTGGATCTTTTAACGACGTTTCGGCAACTGCCATCGTTACCAACAACTTTCTATATTCAATTCTGGCAAAGAAATTCTTAATCCACGCATACGAAGTCAGTCGTGTCTTGTCCTTGTAAGTGAGATTTAACCTGATGAAGGCAACGATGGCAGTTGCCGAAACGTCGTTAAAAGATCCAAATAAATCTATTAACCGGCAGAAAACCCGAGAGTTATTTATTAAATTTTGTACTGTTTTTTGTCAGACTATCGTAAATTTACATACGGAGATAATTAAATGACGGAAATAAATATTCACGTGTTGTTTTGTGTTCTGTACCACATTTTAACTGTGGGAAATAATATGAATGGAAAGTTACGTGGCCTAGCTCGGAAGTCCACCCATCCCCCCTTTATCCCAAAGTAGCGCAGAGTAGCTTTACAGTCAACCCCCCCCCTAGACCGAGCCACGTAGTTTTTGGTCGCTCCCTAAGAGGCAGAAATTTTGGCGGATCAGCTTTCCAATCTTCGAATTCCAAAAATTGTTTTTTCTTCTACTTATTATACGTCAGAATGAAACTTTCTGTTTCAGGCAGTCCTTGACCGTTTACAGTTTACACACTAAAGCATCACATTTTACATCCTTGGTTCCCAATAACTTAACACAAACAGAAATATCTTTCCTATACCTGTGGTAAGCATTTAAATTTTCCAACTTCATCCATAAGAAAAAACGACTTCACTTTGTAGTGAACTTTATGTTTTAAGCCGGCGATATTCGTGTAGCGAAGCCATCGAAGGAACAAAACTGTTGGCCGGTGAGATAACAAATTGCGGTGTCGCACGCCGAGTCGAGTCCCGGGTTAATCAGGCGACTCTGACGGACGTGTCGGGAGAGAAAAACGACCGCAGCCGGGTGAGAGGCGAACATAAATAATGGATTGCGAGATTATTCCCGCGGCGAGCGAAGACCATCCCACTGCGGAGCTGTCAGGTGGCCGGCTAACGCGGAAATAGTCGGCCGAGAAAAACAACGCTCGCAGACTTGTACGAGAGGTAGCTCAAAACAGATACATCCACGACGTCCCTGACAGGTAGCAACGGCAGACGGAGATCGGATGAAGATGTCATTCGTTCGCCGAGATATCGCCTAACAGCATAACAGGTACGTTCATCACTTACTAAACTCTGCTGACAAGAAAAGATTAATTCAACTGTGGTTTCATACAAGTAGCTAAATTCATCACATAAAATTTTTAATATTTCGAATAAATACAAAAATTCGAAAACTTTTAAAAAGCTGTTTCAGCTGTTGGTATTTATGAAGTTCTGTTTACCATTTAACGAAACAAAAATTTGATAGTGTACTACCGATTTGTGTGTGCGTTAAAGTCAATAATCTGATTCTTTGAAGGTAAATAATACTCGTTACCAACATTTTCTGAGTTTGGCAGAGCATGTTTTCAGTTTCCCATCAAATTTCAGAACATCATTATTTTCTTCTTCTTCACCACATTTTCCCGATATTAAGGGTCGGCTGGCTTTGACAAATTTTACTAATCATTAGCATGATCAAATTTGTAAATTTGAGGGCCGCATGCTCTTGCTGACGCCAAGGATGGAGCAAGTGCGAAACTTCCGCATGAAAATCTACCTCCGCTTTCCTATCCGCAGCCGCAACTTTTAATGCGGAAGTGTAGCGGATGCTTTGTTTACATTGCAATATATATTTTTCTCTTTGTACGAGAATCGCCCTATAGTCGCTTAGCTAATAAAAACGTGGTTGTTTCCTTCCTTACGATACTGCAATAAAACTAACAAGGAACTGAATGGTGCTGTTACCTAAAGCACGAATTGACAGGTCTGAAGTCAAACTTGTAGGACCTCCGTGTAGAACTATCGTAGGATGCGCTTACCCATTCACGCTTCTAGAAGGGGTCCAGGCAGTCCTATCCGCGGTAGGCGCCCCGTGTCGGTTGTTTGAGAGTCCAGCCACAACTCGTGCTACATGTAGTACTGGAGACCCTTTCGCAGCGCAACAAGAGTCCTACATCGGAAAATCGGATCATCGTAGGTCCTACAAATTCGACTGTGAATGGGTCGCTAGAGTGGTGGGAAGGCGGATGACGGGCACGGAGATGTACGGTTTCGTGGTCTTGTGCTTGACGCTTCAATTAGTCGAGTCGCAAAACTTTATGTGAAAAAGATTTTGTTGAAGCGTGCGTATTTATTTAAAAACTAGCTCGTACCCGCGACTTCGTACTCGTGGATTAAGAATTTTTTTTGCCAGAATTAAATATAGAAAGTTGTTGGTAACGAAGGACCGAGCGTGGTGGTGTAACGGATAGCGTTCTGGCCTCGCATTCGGGAGGACGGCGGTTCGAATCCCCGTCCGGGCATCCAGATTTGGGTTTTCCATGGTTTCCCCAAATCACTCCAGGTGAATGCCGGGATGCTTCCTTCAAAAGGCCATGGCCGAATTCCTTCCCATTCCTTGCCCCCATCCTTTCCCGTCTCTAAAGACCACGTTGTTAAAAAGGGACGTTAAACTGTTAAAAAAAAAAAAAAAAAAAAAAAAAAAAGGTAACGAAGGATTGGTCCCAAACAATATCGAGTCGGAATAATATGACAGGAAAGCTATCATTATATTATTGTACCGTCGAACCTGTCTCTTGAAGAGAATCAATTTCCAACATATTTCTGTCACCATTCGATAAGGTCTCAAAATTTCGTGACTACAACTGTTAATCATACTGGAAAAAATATCCTGTGCCCTTCTTACAGATGTCCTTATAAAATTCCATCACAACGATATAGCCAATTAGTCGTCAAAACGTAACAAAAAGACAGAGACTTGCTTCCGTATCTTATATATAAAAATCAATGTTTGTGGGTTTGTTCGTCTTCTATGCATTCCTATACCATTTATCAGATTGCAATGAAACTTTGGAGAGTTTTCGAGTGTGCGTCTGCGGAGGTTTCTGTGAAAAAAAAATTCCAAAAAGTCACCCCCTATTCCCCATAACACCCCATAATTTAGCAAAACCACATTTTTTTATCCGATTTAGGTAGGAATTTGTACACTTATACTTTAAAACAAACAGAAAAATACTTCCTACGTATGGTTTCCGAATATGCATCCTCTCTCCCCCTTTCCAACCCCATTACGTTTTCACCCCATAATTTAGGCAAGCCACATTTTTTATCCGATTTAGATAAAAATTTGTACACTTATACTTTGAAACAAACAGAAAAATACTGCCTGCATATGATTTCCAAAGCGCATCCCCTCTCACCCTTTCCAACTGAAAATGAATGAAACAGCAGTTTAAAATTTATTTGTAAATATTTTTTCATTTAATCTATGTGCCTACTCAAGTCCAGCAAAAGTGAAGCATTGCCGGGTCAGCTAGTTTATAATAATATTATTGTGGTTCACACTCACACACTGACTACGAACAACACCTGAGGGATCATTATAACGTAAAGTGTACACCTACAACATTGCAAGACTACCTACGATTTGCCTCGCATTGCACCCCTAACTTTCTAATATCTACAGTTTAACATTCAATCCGAATAACCTACGGCCCAGGCCTGACTCTTACAATGAAATACAATTTTTAAAAATCTTAGCCTCCACGGACAATTGAACCGGAGACCACGACGTTCGTACGCAAGCGCTTTAACCATTGAGCTTCCAGTCCACTACACGGAAACACGGTACGGAGACGTCCATATCCAACGTGTCTGTCCATCGCCGTATTTCGAAGGTATGAGACAATATGTGTTATTTATACAGATAATTTTTCAACCAAATGTAGACAGTATTTTTCTCCTTGTTTCAAAGGATAAGTGTGCAAAGTTTCATGGATATCGGATGAAAACTGTGGATTTGTATGAAGAACAAACAAACTAACAAACAAACATACATTCATGTTTATATATAAAGATTTAATTCACTCGTTAAATCGTCCAACGTATTTTGTTGTTGAAAGATGAGGCAGAAAATATGACAGTATTAGATGGAAATAGGCTTTCTTTATACAAAACGTAGAATTTGTGATAAAAATATAGTTTATAAATCAAAATTCCGTCTGGAAACAACTGTTGATGTTACTGTTTTCTTTATTTCCATACGCGTTTCGCCCTTATGGTGTGGAGCATCGTCAGTGGAGCTAGAGTGATGATATTTACATGGCGATGTGGAATAGCTCTTTATGCATCTTAGATTGGAAAACTATAGTAGTTTTAATTTTAAGTTTATTTTTGATAAAATATTGAAATATAAATAATTATTAATTTATTTTTGCACATCCGCTTCCGCTAAACATCCGCATCCACGGATTTCAGGCACTGAACATCCGCTAAGATGGCCTCCGTTACAATCCTATTTTACACCTACTGCCAGGTCGTACTGAGTACTAACGGCAGAAATGAAATGTTGCCATCTGTCCGCGAAATGTGTAACTATGTTCATAGCGTGATAAAGTGTATTTTTGATTATGAAATGTGTAGTTTATGAGGCGGATATTGGGGACGGTCCCGCCTAGAACCCGCAGCTAGGACGGCGACACGCGAGAACCTAGGTTCGTGCCCGGTCACGATCCATTGTGTGGCACCTCAGCACATTGTGACGGTCTGACCGTCTCTGTGCTTAAATAGCAACGAAAATTATGAACATTTAATATTTTAATTTTAAAACAAAATTTCTTGTATTGATATCTTTTAAGCATTTCATCCTGGCAGGGAACTGAACAGATTCGCTCTGAACAAAGAATTAGTTATAAAAGCAAACATTTATTTTAACATACAGTATAAAACATACCTTTGATTATAAACAGAATTGACAATTATTTTCTTTTACATGATGATCAAATAACACTGTATACCATGGACGCCACCCTACATGAGACTACTATATGCTTATGCTTACACGTTGTTAATACTCAATACAAATTGTCCGACTAGCTCAAATAATAAAAACAATTTTAATAGCGTGAGAAGTTCTTAACTGGTGAATTGCTTCACCCAGGACCGTTTACAGGAGTGTTGATCCATAAACATTTTCAGTGGTAAGAATATAATCACCTTATCATTTTCTCACTTGGTGCTGTAGGAGGTTGTGCATAGGTGAACCAAGCCAGGGTATCCTTTGTCGAACCACAGATGCAACCGTTGCGCCAAGCAACCGTAAACTTTGTTAAACCATAGGTTCAACCACTGCACTACTTCCCGCTGAAAACACACTTAGACTCATAACTTTACACTTCATAACACAGCTTCTGATCTGCACCCATTGAGAGGTGGCACAGAGGACTTGCTTGTTCGGCCACCTGTGGCTCAGTGTCCCTCTTCTTCCGGCGACCGACGCACCCTTTGTCTCTTTTGGCGGGCGAAATTCCATCGGCCAATTAGGTGTCTAAGCCGCTGGTCAACCACCGCCGTTCGACCGCCATGCAAAGAAAGAACACACCTCAATATTCTGTCAATAGGTGGCATACCCTGTCTCATCCAGCCACTCTTGCCATTCACAACAAAAACTATGGAGTGACCCTGTTCACTACAACATTGAGCCACACTGGCGGGTCAAAGAACGTCATCATCGGCCAATTCAATCACGGAACTATGCGGCTTCTTAGAGTCCTGATAGAATTTCAATAGTCCTCTCAAGAAGGGTTTGGGAGGTTCTTTGTCAGCTAACTGCAGCGACAGTTATACCCTTGATATGGTGGTCTCCACATGATCTCTGGTGATATCTTGGACACAACTCCATCATCTTCTTTGTTCATATCCCCCCCCCCCCCTTACCGTAGCTGGCCCAATGCCACTGCAAGGTGGCTGTCTTCTCAAATATACAGTATGTTTGATTTGATTTCGGTTAGGATTGATCCTAATCCCAACATCAGAACATAAATTGCTCTAGCATCCAGTAAAGCACTAAGCTCAGAGACCGTATGTTACTATCAAGCACATACGATATTATTAACTGTCACTTTTCACTGCGACAGACCAGTACCCATGACTAGACATAACAGTGATCGAATGAGAACGTCGTAGTCACATGTAGTTATCAATGAGAATTGTGCTGTAGTTTTAGCTAGAATACGGACTTATAAAAAGTCTTTACAGCAATACATACCAAGAAACCAATATAAATGGAGTGATTATAACGATATGTAATTATGTTTATTGGGTGTTGGTAATTTCAACCACGGTAATATCTAAAGGTATGTTGATTCAACATTTATACGCATTAACCCTCTTTTAAGAGTATATGTATTTGACGTAACTTTAAGACGCCAATCAACAAAAGATCGCCTGTTATAGCCGATTCTAAGTTCAAACCAATGAAAAAATAATCCATAGGGCATGTAATTTGTATAGCCGATTCAAAGTTCAAACCTATAAAAGATAATCCATTGGGCATGTAATTTTTAAGTTTCTTCTGATACCTTCGTCTTGATCGGGTTTTAAGTCTATAGAGCTATTTAAGATCCTAAACTACTAGCAGCTGTTTTACTGTTTTTTATAATGATGAACATGCAATTAAAATTTCATGGGAAACATAATATTCAGCTATAGTAAACAAAGTAAATTTACAAGACGTTGGCTGCCAAGTTACAGATTTGGGTATCTCGAGTATTTCGCCTCTGTCACAGCTCATATTACTATGTAAAACTTAACGGATAGCGAGAACCTACAGTTTTACGCGGAATCCGAGCCGACAATCACAAGAACGAAGCAAAGCATTGCCACAGGTGAAGGCATATTTAAGTTTCCGTAGAGCCGAAGACGCCAGACTCGAAACGGAGATGTGTCGTATCACCGCGAAGCGAAATCATCTCGAGAAACTATGAGGAACCGAAATCTGGATTACCGGACCGGAATCGAACGTGCGTTATCCCGGACCGAGCGTGAGCGTGATGGGTGAACGGTTAACATTCTGGCCTCGCATTCGGGAGGACGCGGGTTCGAATCCCCGTCCGGGCATCGAGATCTGGGTTTCCATGGTTTCCCCAAATCACTCCAGGCGAATGCCGGGATGCTTCCTTCGAAATGGCCATGGTTGAATTCCTTCCCGTTCCTTGTCCCCAGTCCCATCCTTCCTCTAATGACCTTAGCCGTCGACGAGGCGTTTTAATTATAAATTAGTCGCTTCTAAATACAGAGCACTACAATGCTCTAGTTCTTCATGCGATCAGATATTAAAGAACTTAATACATGTTTATATCACCTCGCAAAGTAATTTAACAGTCCATCTAGCTCTCCATGTAAAAACGGCCACCAAAATAGACACTTTGAGAAACGGGCAGCCAAGATTCAAACTTCGGACTATGCTAATTACATGTTTTTGATCACTTTTCGGAGTAATTTAGGCAAAGTTAGTACAGTTCGCAATTTATGTCTCCAGTATATGCATTTCACAAATTAAAGATTAAATTGCTCATATACATATTGTGGTACTTTCGTATCTCCCATCCTCCTTTTCTAGCCAAGCGTGGCAGTCGGAAATGAAATGTATTCCTCAGGAAAAGCAGTCAGCAGCGAAGGATTATTATTACTCCGCGATTCATTAAAAGTGTGTGGCGGAGGGTGCATTGCACCTATCCGAAAGGGTAATAGTATGGAAGGGATATGGGAGGAGGCACCTATGAGTTATTGTGAGGAACTATCGCAGCATTCGCCTGGAGTGATCCGGGAAAACCATGGAAAACCCAGAGCAGGATTATGTTGTACCTGTAGTGAATGGTGTGTCGTTACTTAACAAATGCACTCAATAATTAGCAATAAAAGGTAATATTTACTTCCCTATACAGCTAAACAGCATACTCTGCCAGTGTGACTAATTGCGCTGAAGCACCGCACTCTGGATTGAGTAGGTACAACGTACTGGGCACGAACACAGCACCCCGCGTTCCAGCCGCCTTGACTGCGGTTTTTAGATGGAATTTGGCAGCCATGAAGGCATGACAGTCCCCAATTTCTGCCTCAAAAATACATATTTCACAAACAAAAAATTCACTTATCACTCGCTGAACGTGGTTACACATTTCATACCAGACGGCAGCACTCACTTCCTCCAGTTAATACGACCCGGAAGTAAGTACGTGTATCAAAGAAAGCAGCCGACTCCAAAAAGTGGGAAAAGTGATGAATAGAGACCGGATTATATGCAACACAAAAAGCTAGAAATATGCATGAAAAATGTTTAAAATATGCATGAAAAGTGTCGAAATGTGTCAAAATATGCAACAACATATATTATAAATATATTAAATTTTAGATTTTTTATTTCAAAATCGGCATGCAATTAGTGAGTAGTTGAATAACATATTTATAAATTCTAAGGTTAACAGTTCTTTTTCTTTCGTTTCACCCTCTCTGGGGTACGAAGAATCAGTTACTTCTTCGCATGCTGTTCCTTCCTTTGCACCCAGTATTTCTTCAACCTCTCGGACCTCCTTTTCCTTTCCTCTTCCGAAATGATGGGTTTTGAATTTATTTTAGATTTTTCTTGGAACCTTATCTTTTCATCTTTAAATCTTATCTGCACTGTTCTATCAAGTAATGACTTTTCTGTAATTTTTAATTCTTTTAGGTCTTTTCCAATTTCTGTGAACCAAATAGGCCTAGTTATGCGGTTCCGGAAAAAATCAAAAATTTGTTTGGTTAGTTTACCAGAGTTCATTCTGAGAAGAAGTCCGTAGAAATTTAGTCTCCTTTTGCGCATAGTATCTGAGAGTTTTTCAATTTTTTTGCTAACAATTATTTAACTTTTTGATTTTGTAACTGTAAACAATCGGGTATTGTTCCAAATAGTCAATAGAAAGATTGTTTCTTCGATCTCTCAAAATATTTTTATAACTGGATATGCACCGTTCCACATTCACTGATGTACCTGTGCAGTATTTGAAACTATATGCAATGTTAGCAGTCATTGTTTCTGGAAAAAGTTCACCCGTCGTATTACTATGACTATCACTTTGCCACAAGGGCTGAAAACATGGGATATTGTTCAAAATATTTTCAAATTTTAAGTTTACTCTGGTAAGTCGGATTTTATTCATTACCTGAACGGATTCAGTCAACGTCAAACCTTGAGTTTCAAACTTTTTAATACTAGCACGTATGTGGGGAAAAACGAACGCTAATCACAGCTATTGTTTTAATATTAGAGTTGTTAAATGCTTCCTTGTACTGACAAACTGTCATAGCATCTCCACTATCAAAGTCATTTACTACATCTTTAATGGCCTCGAATGTTCATTGTCAAACAGTACAGCTTCAACCCGCGTCGCCCATCGAGTTACCACTGGTTCAGGGAAGGTAAAGCCACATTTGGCTTTATATATAAATATAGGCGATATTACGAGAACGTGCCTTAAGAAACGCTTTCTTTATTGATGAAATCAATTTATTTCGTGGGTCGTAGTTCTTCAGAGTCGTCGCCGTTAGTTTTTTTGTTTTTAACTTCCTAACGTCTCTTAACAGCGAGGTCTTTAGAGACGGGAAAGGATTGGGGGGGGGGGAGGCAAGGAATGGGAAGGAATTCTGCCATGGCCTTTTGAAGGAAGCATCCCGAAATTTGCCTGGAGTGATTTGGGAAACCATGGAAAACCCAAATCTGGATGCCCGGACGGGGATTCGAACCGCCACTAGTAGATTTTACAGGCTACAACGTAAAATTTTATTTATTAACTAGATACACTACCGAAAAACATTGTAAATATAGCGATGATATGCATATAACTAGGTTTTAGGTAAAATATGGAATAACTGGTGAAAATGGTCTTAATATGCAAATGCATATGCGCAAACATACAAATGCATATAATCCGGTCTCTAATGATGAAGAAGCGTCTCACTCAGTAATGAGATATTAAGTTTACTTCTGATAAAACATCTGTCTCGAGCAAATTCTATTCCGAAAGAGCAAATATCAAAATTAATGACGCAGCAGCCAATGGACCATTTTCGATACTTTACAACATTATTATCTCTGGTTATACCTATCTTGATATGTTGTTTACAGTAATAACGAAAAAGAAAGTTTTAAACGCTAATCCTCTTTAGCACCCCATAAAACAGCCGACACCTGCAGTCAAAATCTACGATTCCGGTCAACAAACACACCAGGCAGAAATATGCGTGTTGAAGAATGCGGACACATTAACAGCGCGGAGGCATCTCCACTTATACCGAGGCATTTCGTAACGACTGTGTGTCGTACACAAACATCCTGTTCGCAATAAAACCATTACGATGCCAGAGATGATCATTTGTAATACGGGAGGCTATAATTCGTTCGCGGCGAGGTTTACGTCCCGACTGCAAACTGGTGCGCGGCAGTTTGGCTTTTTTATCTCTCTCTCTCTCTCCCCACCGTCCCGAGTTATTTGAGAGCACCCCATATATATGGTCCCTGCCAGCCCAGACACGAAGCTGTTAACATCAAACCGCCTGTAATGCACGATATTTTATACAGGCAATGAACGCAATAAACTTCGGAATAAGCCGAAACGATTTATTTTTTGCGGGACTTGCAGTTTGAACCCATTACGTTTCGACGTGGAGATGATTGTTAGTCCGGTTGAGATGTATTCAGTTAATGGTCCGTCACTGCTGCCGTAACCTAACGCTAAAAAGTGCCAAGTCACGCGTACAAGTAAAAATAAGACACCATTTAGCTCTGAATATACAATTAATGGTACTGTCCTTAGAACGGTAGATTCCGCTAAATACCTAGGGGTAACAATTCGTAATAATTTGTGGTGGAATGAGCATATCGAGAATGTAATTGGGAAAGCAATCCGATTTCTAGGTCGTAATTTAAAACGATGTACTTCGGAAGTTAAATCGATTGCATACAAGTCATTAATGCGTCCTCTCTTAGAATATTGTTGTTATGTATGGGGCCCCCCATAAAAAGGGGTTAATGGAGGCATTAGAGATGGTCCAAAGGAGAGCCGCCCGATTCGTGACAGGTATATAATAGTTGGAGTGAAAGCATAAATGTGATGTTGAAGGAGTTAGGTTGGGAAGACCTGGAACACCGAAGGCGTTCCTCTCGACAGAAGCTAATTGAAAAATTCTCGACTGACGTATTTCGGAATGACAGAAAACAAATATTACTACCAGTAACATTCATATCTAGTAACGACCTCGAAAATAAGATAACAGAAATTAGGGCCGGAATCGATTCATTTCTGTACTCATTTTTTACACGAGCGATTAGGGAATGGAATAGGAACTTTTTACTGGGCGAGTAAACTTAGAATCCGACAGGAACAGTTCTCGATAATTCACTCCGGCCATCCTGATCTGGGTTTTCCATGGTTTTCCCAGATCGCTGCGGGTGAATGCCGGGATGCTTCTTCAAAATAGCCCATGGGCGCCTCCAGCCATATCCTGTATATCCCTTCTCAAATATTACCCTTTCGGATAGGTGTAATGCACCCTCCACCACATACTTTTAATGAACCGCGGAGTAATAATAATAAGAGTTGGGCTAACCAACGTCTGTTTATGAACCCACGGGGCTCATTTCGGCCATCTGTCAGAGTCGATTTTAGTGTATGGAACAAAATTCTATATTTTGAATCTATTTCAGATGGTCGCGGAAGTTAACAAACAAAAGGCGTCTTACAAAAATTGTGTTATCGGCGATTACATGCTGCGAGAGAAACAAGGAATGAGTGAACTGTTATTTGTCTAAACAACCTAACAGACGAAGAAAAAATACAGAAACTAGAAAGAATAGTAAGCGCAATTATATTTAATCATCACTTGATGTCTTGTTTAAAATTTTATACTTCGTGAAGTCTCGGTATAGACCTTTTATGAAATACTGCGTAACTGTAATGAAAGTCATCTTTAGGTATTGAAATTTCTGTAAGTGATTTGGAAGTTCGAATTGCTCATACAAAATAAGGAACAGATAAATATTTGAGCTCTTTCTTCTCTCTAAGTTGTTTTTACAGGTGTAGCTGCATTAGATACCGAGCAGTACCAAAGGTTGTGGGACGCATGGTAATTTCCCCTTAAGAGAGATCTCGGAAAATAACGGGACGTTGCTTAATCTCTGTAGGTATACTTTTCGTTTTGCCCCGGTTAATGCCGAGTAACTGCCATGAAATATTTGTCTTACTAGGATGTAATACGTTCCGATTTTTGACATGAATATTGTGAACATCTTACACATAACCAATGGGAATACTTCCATCAAAAACGACCGATACAAATGAGTGTATTTTGAAATTGCTATAATTCGTAAACCAACTAACCAAATCTAACGATTTAGATGACAATTTGATGAGATAGGGTGACAGCTTCTATCATAAATTGCGAATTTATCCCCACTTGCTGCTGCTGACATCATTGCGCACCAATGACTAAATTGACGTCAGGACGTGCCGAACGTCAACTGGAAAGTTTGAAACTGAATAGTAGATATAGTAGCTATAAGCTAAGCAAAATTTTTGTATTCATTCTGAAGCTTCTCCCAGAGGAAGAAAACTTAGCCTGGTATTGGATATAGGGTAGGCACGTAGCTACATACATAATACGAAATTGGATTTTCCTCAAAGAAATTTTGAAAACATTACAGGCACTTGAATCAAAAAATGTCTCGGTCTAAAAAAAAAAAGAAAGGTACCTAAATTGGAGCGGAATAGGAATTATAGCTGTAAAAAAAAATTGGCCCTGGAAAATTTGGCTGTTGGAAAAAGTGGAAATGGAACTATATTCAGATGCCACTGTTAATTAACGGCCTTCTACATTAAGTTTAGCTCATCAGAATGAATGACATCAGTGACTCTAAATTCGAAAAAAAATTGATTCGGCGAACGAGCAACTTATTTCAGTTGAGGAGCTAAATGCAAAAACTGTATTATCCTCTAGACCGTAAGTCATTTAAAAAATTTGAATGCTTCTAAAATTATAACGTAGTTATTCAACAAAAATTATTCAAATAATAGACGAACATTCATCGAAGTATTCACGAAATCTTCTATAAGTGTAGCCCGCATACAACCTAACACTGAATTTTTTTTGTGATTCACTAATAACTAATATTTTAAATCCGGATTTCATCAGAAACAGATGTCAATTGTATCATGGGCAGAAAATTGTGTTATTAATCAGCGAATGTCATTGCGCAGATGTTTTAGCTGTCCCAGCCGACAACTAACATTACCTGTTGTCGGCGGATGGCGCAGATCCAATACCAACCCTCCAGGTCGAGCCCATTAGCATCGGCCTCCAATTGGAGCTCACTGTGGGAGGTGAACAGCGCTGATGGTCCGGGTAACTTCCCACGGCTTCCTCAAAGCTTTGGGCTCCGCCGTTTGTTTCAGGCAGATGAGCCAATCTAAACGTGTCAGCTGCTACTAACGAGACGGCCAGGAATAAAACTGGTGTGCAATGCCCCTCAGTAGCTGATTAAAACTTCCTCACTGTAGCATGAATTTATAAAGCAATGAAATGACGAATGGAAAAGAAATCGATTGAAGCAAGAAACACAGGGCAAGAATTTTTCATACACGGTTTTGTGCTCTGAACTGTGTACAGATTTTCATTTGATCTAGTTCATGACACTTTTAGGATTGCATTGTCTGGGGAAGAAGAACAACGTGGCTGCAGAGTCTTATGGACTTGTCTGAACAAAGTACTAGTTCCTTGTTCCAAACAGCAGCGTACAGAATTAAAATCTCCATGAAATAGGTAACCTGTGACAGGGAACAGTGCTGTAAGAAGAATAAAACAATGTTACTATTTTCTGTGCCATTGCCTGTTATCCCTTACGACGGTTTTTATAGCCACATGATCTGTTATTGGAAAGTGATTGGTCAGATGGTGAAATTTCGCCAACAGACCACGTGGCGTCTCGCACGTAGGTTTACTGTTAGCACTAATCCTGTACGTCTATCTACTTTCGAGGGTATTCAAAATTACTTAACTCCTTGCCACATCATGTAACTCGACGAAATCCGTACCCAAGAGGTTGGGGACGCACGCTAAACGGGCAGCGTGATGCGCGAGACAATAACAATAGAAGTCGACGTGCGGATATCTGTTATATAGCAGTAAGCTTACTTTTTCCACGCGATACTGTTCTTGTGGAGGTCAACACTAATTTAATACTTGTTCCTATTATATATACATATTTTTTATACAATATCTCAATCTATATTCAACATATTAGTACTATAAATCCTGCATAATAGACAAGAAATAACAATTTCAAAACTATACACGAACAATGCTTTAATAGAAATTATAATCTTCATGGGTGTCTTCAGATATGACTTCTTCAGAAGTAATGTAATAATGCGACGCCTTAAAGTAAATATTGCCACAAAAAAATTAATTACAAGAATAAATGGTCCCCTTGCACGAATATCTAATAGGAAAATGCTAACAACTCTAAAAATTAGTAGTCCGGCATGCTATGGTACTTTTAAAAACACTGTGGTTTGCGTTAGGCCCGTATTTGTTCCGTGAGTGTGACCCGTGATATCCATGTTTGGTCCAAAATTATCACAAGTAAGACTGGTCAATGTACGGCAAGGCGTTAATTGCGGTTTTCGTAGATACATAGTGTCTCTTACCACGATTGAATACATTTTTATGAACGAATATCAATGGAAATATTAGAATATTTTAAACTTATTTCATGTAAGACACAATTATTTTGTTTATAACTGATCTGATCAAACCAACAAATATATTTTTTAAATTTTTGGCTCTCTTTTGTCGAGATTATTCAAGTCAGGAGAGAATGGGGTGCAAAGAATCGGTATTAAGTAAGCCGTGGTCTTTTGAGGGAATCTTCCCTGTATTCGTCAGAAGTGGTTTCGGGAAACCAGGGAAAACTGAAATATGGATGAGAGGACAGGAATTTTCACTCACGTCCTTCGCCTGATCCACCAGGCTTCTTCAAAAATTAAGTTTTAAAGAGAGGTTTATTCAACGTCGGTTGAACAAAACAATTAACTTTTACGAATGAGATAAATGTAATATACATCGAATACAATCTTCTCAACATTTACGTCTATTGTAGTTTCTACTTTAGCATTAATTTCATTGCTCTCCTCGAATCTTTTAATGACAATTACAATTTTACTACTCACTTTCTCTACTCGACAGAACAAAAGGCGGAAATAAGAGCAGACTCTAAATCGTTTATTCTCAAAATCTAGATCAACAATTTGATTAATAATGCTGCAAATCCCAGCGGTGTCCGGAAAAAACCGCGAGGACGAATCCGCCGGGTCAAAACCGCGAACGGACAAAACCGTGCACGGACAAAACCGTGCACCTACAAAATCGCGAATAATTCCGATAATAGATTGCGCTGCTGATAGCGATCATAGATGGCGCTACTGGTCCATGAATTGGCACTTTTGATCGAATGAACGGTATTGGTCGATATACTTTAGTTACCGTGCATTCTGTTGTGGTCAGTTAACCGAAGAGGTCGTGTCCCTTTCTGAATAACGGCTCTCGTGTTTGTAAAAAATAATAAAGGGGGAAATTACCTCGTTCACAAAGGATATACCAACAATTCCGTGGAAGGTTGGCACAATGCTTTTCACTTATTACTTGGATTAAACCATCCTGCAATTTGGAAACTCATAGAAGCCTTCAAGAAGCAGAAAAATCTGACGGAGGTTAAATTGGTGCAATATGGAAGGGGAGACAGAAAAATACAGAAAAAGATATATGCGAGAGTTACCAAATCGATTTTCAATTTAGTTATTGATTATGATTCTAGAGATGCACATAAATTTCTCTCTGGTATAGTGCATAATTTCGATTATTAGATAGTGTGCTTGTGTATTTTGTTACAATTTATATTAGCTTATTAATGGTTTATTTATATATATTTTGTATAATCCATGAACATTGTATTTGTATTTTACATAATGTTCATGTTTTGTGTAATTTTGATTTTTTTAATTAAAAAAATAATGGGGCGTTATGTAGATCACCTCCTCGTGGTGCATCTTGGGTAACGCTAAGAATTTACGACCTCTCGCGGTTTTGTCCGATCGCGATTTTGTCCATCGCAGTTTTCATCGTCACGGCTTTACCCTAGAATCCATCCCAGCACCAACGTAAGATGTAAAATCCATTGATATTGTGTTTTTATATTACCGATGATATCAGTCTATCTCATAATCAATATTCACGAATTTCAGGGGTCTATAATTATTTTAAATTATTTTTAACAAAAACATTAAACAATCGTCCCCTTCCACCTCTTGACTCAAACTAGTTACCAGTGCAACAAGTTGTTGCTGTCTACGTAGTCCACAGTTGCTGTGACGAGAGAGAAAAAGTGAGGTGCAAGTAATTCTTAATGCACTAGGTCTGGCAACAACACAATCGACACCGCCCGATAGCTGTGGACAGTGACGGAGCCAGGGGGGAGTATCTACATCCACCCCGATATTGTAATTCTGGAGACTTTTTTTTTTTAGCTCTACTGATCTTTTAAGGGTGGCATGACTATAAAGCCTACCCCTGCCCCTGCCCGACTCAAGCCTCCTCCCCCAAACCAAAATCCGCTCCAGCCCCTCCGAAACCAAAATCCCGGAACCGTCGCTGGTTGTGGAAGTGTGTTAACTGGACGGCGAAGACTTTAAAATAGGAGGCTACAAGGCCACAAAACCATTACAATGTAATTCGAAACTAATGACCGATGCTAGACTCAGCATGCTACAGACGACACAAGACAAATACTTAATTAAAACCACCCACGCATGAAGCAGGATTCGAACAACGCGAGGCTAGCACGCTATCCACTACGCTGGCGCGGTAGACTGGCGAAGACTTATTCCATGGAATGAAATCCAAGCGTTAAAGTTACAGGTATGTCTCATATTGCTAGGACCCTTTGTGAACACTGAGTATAAAGAGATAAAAGTTGATTAAATATGAATTTTTATATTTTTCATGTCAATGAATATTTGTGGAAAGGAACTGTGTAAATAATGTGTAATACGATCAGAAGTATTATTATGTTTGAAATAATAACTGAAAGCTTGAAATTAAAAGTTTGATATAAGCCATTGTGGTTTGAGGAAGCCTCTAAGCTATTTGAAGTGTTTGGTCCTTTCAGTTTATGGTTAAATGCATGTAAATAGCTTTAATTTCCATTTTAAGATGTTTTCTAATGATCGTGTGTGATTTTGTACAAGTTGTGATTGTTTTAGTACGATTTTGAGTGTCAGAGT
Source organism: Vandiemenella viatica (assembly GCA_031002005.1). NCBI lineage: Eukaryota > Metazoa > Arthropoda > Insecta > Orthoptera > Morabidae > Vandiemenella > Vandiemenella viatica. Next base: position 264,927,297 of record JARYHS010011408.1, on the reverse strand, counting down.
AATTGTTAGCGCTCGAGAACCGTCGAACGCACCTTTATTCCTTTCCTCGATGTTTCTCCGGCGTTTCTTTGAGCTCGCGGCTTGGCCAAGCAGAAATAGTCGTCATCAGTAATTATTGACAGTAGTCAGTCGTCAGAGGTTTTAGTAATTGTGAGTATTCAAGCAGTGTTTTTCGCTGGAATTGTTTTGTAATGTACTTTAGTATCTTTGGACGAGTCTTGCTTTATCCACGTGTAACGTTTTTATGAGGATTTCGACACAATAAAAACAGCTAGATGAAGAGTGTGTCATCAGTCTTGTTATTTTAATGAACTATTTAATTTAATCAACTCAGAAGCTGTGTTAATCATTATCCTTTGCTGAACGGTAAAATCACCTGACGACCGGACTAGAGTGGCCTGTTAATTAAAGAACTTATTCATTAAGCTGCAATCAGCATTATTTCAAAGGACCATCCAGCGAGATCATGGATAAAGTATAGTTCATGAGCCGGAGATTGGAGACTGTCCCAGCATTCGCATAGATGACCACAGAAAACCATCTAATAAAGGCAATCAGGACGCCCGGTACCTGAGGTCCAGGAAACGAACCTCGTACCATCGTGTCTCTACGGTCCAGTGTAGTGGCGCCTTAGCCCACATAGCAATATTTTTTGTTTTTCATTAAGAATTGATTCATCGTAAATCACTTTACATCATTGCTTTCCATCCATACTTCTCACCGCTAATGGTACCGTAATCAGATGTGGAGAACCTCAGGGTTCTATATTGGGACCACTATTGTTTTTAATATATACAAATGATCTGCCCTACATTGCATCTAAAAACTTGGTCCACAACCCGAAGATTGGTTGGATCCTTTCGAAGGAGGCATACTAAGCTATTGTGTCAGAGGTAGGACGGCCAGTTCCTTTCCTCTGGAACCTACAGTTTAACGTGGAATCCGAACCACGGAGCGTCCTGGCATAGCTCATATGATCAAACACAACTCCCAAAATTGCTGCGCATGCTGATATTCGAACCCGTGACCAGAGCAGCAAACATTTTGAAAGCAAGCGCCTTAACCACTGAGCTACCATCTAAAAACTCAAATTTTGTCCAATTTGCAGATGACACAAACATAGGAATTAAAAATACTCTAGATTTATCAGCAGAATATATTTCAAATTTGTATTTGACCTTATTAATAAATGGTTTACATTTTACCACTAATGGCTTGTCTTTAGACTTTGATAAAACTCAATATATGCAATTCAGTACATCACATATATAAACACCAGATATAAACACAAAAATTGCAGGTCAGTCCATTCAAGAGCTAGAGTATGTGGAATTTCTAGGTTTCCATATTGATCATATTTTTAATTGGAATGTACATCTTTCTGACTTACTAAAGCGATTGTGTGCAGCCACATTTGCAATTCGTATAATTTCAGCTCTAGGTGATCTCCGTATGAGGAAATTAGGTTTATTTTGCTTATTTTCATTCCTTATTGTCATATGGAATAATATTCTGGGGCAATTCTACCCATAGAGACAAAGTGTTCAGAGCCCAAAAGTGAATAATAAGAATTATGTGTGGGGTTAGCAGTAGAACTTCATGTAGAAAGTAGTTGAAGAAGTCAGGGATTTTAACATACGTGGTTGAGTATATACACATTAATGCTCTTTGTAGCCACAAAATTATACCTTGTTTGAAACAAATAGTAAAACACACAATATGACACTAGAAATAGAAATTATCGTCACAAGGATTACAAGTCTTCGTCATTTGTTAAAAAAGGGGCCCGATATTCAGGGATACATATCTTCAATAAGCTCCCAACATATATTAAATGTCCAGCAAATGATAAGATTAAATCTGGGAAAAAGTTGAAAGAAATTTTAATTTGACAACTCCTACTGCTGTGTTGAAAAATTTATTTTTAAGGTACTGTATCTACAAAATAACTGCCAGAAGTTTGTGTAATAATTATGTAAGCTATGTATGCTATGACTATACATCTTCTGGTGTATGTATTATTTTGTTGTGCAAATGTAAATTGACAACGTTCCACATCCAACAGATTCAGACTCTTATATTTGGGATGAAGATAAATGCAAAGAAGAGCCAGCTTATTAGGTACACTGATAAAAAGCTGAAGGTTGATAATGACTATAAAGTGGTGAAAGAGCTACTTACTGAAGCCTTGAAATGTAAATACCTTGGCATAACATTTGATAGCAGACTTAACTGGGCCGGAAACATTGGACAGGTAGTGGGGAAAGGGTTCAAAATCCTTCACTTGTTCGAAAGGGTGATGAGGGGATGCACTAGAGAAGTAAGGGAATTGGGGTACAAAACTTTGGTAAGACAACTGCTGGAATATGGTGGTGTAGTTTGGGATCCACATTTTGGGTATCAAATACAGGAGTTGGAGGGGGTGCAGAGGAGGGCTGCCAGATTTGTCTTTGTAAGTTACCACAGAACACAATCGATAACTACGTAATATGATAAAGGAGCTGGAGTGGGATTAATTGGAGGATAGAAGGAGGGTGAAGAGAGTCATGGGAGTGTACAAGGCCTGCTGATAAAGCATGGAAAGATATTGGTAGGAAAATTAAGTGAGGTGCTTGGAAGGGTTTGGTTGACGATGACCACAAGTTGACACTTGATTTCAGGAATAAGGGTGTGGGAAAGTTTTCTTTCGTAGGAAAGGGTGTAAGGGACTGGAATAAATTGCCAAGAGAAGTGATGAATAATTTACCGGAAACACTGAAGGAATTTAACGTAAAAATTAGTAGAGGGTAAAAGTAGGCTGGAAGAGGAAAGGAGAAAAGGGTGTGTAGGAAATTGCCACCGGAGTGGGCGCCCCATCGTAATTTTATCAATTATTATTATTATAAACTTATAAGTACCTCTTGGAGAGCATAGCTAAATGTGCTTCGTACATCTGCCCTGGCACTCGGTTTCTCCGCAGCAGAATACTCAGCACCAGTTTGGCAATACTCTGCACATGCTAGGCAGGTTGATATGGCATTGAATGATACTGTTCGCATTGTAACAGGTTGCCTGAAACCAACTGCTGTCAGCAAAATATACCAAATCATGGGTATAGCACCTCTTGACATTCGAAGGAAAACAGCTGCAGAGATGAAGAGGAGGAAAACTGAAACAGATCACAGACAGACGCCCTTTGTTTAGACACGAACCTCAACCCACAAGGCTAAAATCAAGAAAGTGCTTCATACAGTCAACTACAGCCATAACATCTTCATCTGGAGGTCGCTGTGCAGAAGTATAGCGAAATTCGTAGCCTGAAGGACACTGGAGGAATATCAAAGAAGCACCTGCCGCGGGGTGTAATCAGTCATATTGTAACGCTTTGCGACGCTTATAGTTGATTTGATGGACTGATTATAATTATAAATAACTCAATTCTTTAGATTCAAAATATATCGTTTATTATATATTATTCGGATCTACTAGGAATTACAATGAAATTGGTTAATCTCAGAAGATGCAGGTTCGTTTTTTTGGCAATGATTATCTCGAGCTTTCAATCTACTCATCTACGCTGATAACTAACGTCTCACGAGTCCTAATCTCCATAGCAACTTATATCTTATTGCTTTTCTCTCTAAGAGTAAATATATTACTAGTTTCTATCAACTCTCAGACATCAAAAATATAATTTTCTTATGAAAATATTTCTGATCTGCCACAATATGCAAGGTGTTTTTTTTGTTTACTAGGAACGGGAAGGAATTCGGCCATGGCCTTTTTGACGGAAACATCTCGGCATTCGCCTGGAGTGATTTGGGGAAACCATGGAAAACCCAAATCTGGATGCCCTCACGGAGATTCGAACCCGCGTCCTCTCGAATGCGAGGCCAGAACTCTAACCATTCACCCACCACACTCGGTCATATGGAAGGCACTACATAGATTAAGAACTAAAGTGTCCCGATACAGATCTAATATTAAATAATGGGGTTACGCTACTGAAAACGAACTATGTGAATGTGGTGAGCTGCAGGACCCACAATATCTTGTGGTATGCAGGAATCTACCTAAAACCTGCACTACCGACGACGTTTTTAGGTCAATTTAGAAGGCCATCAGGATTCTGATCACATTCCGTTTGTGTTCTATAGTCCATTAGTTTGATATTAATTAATTAATTTTATTTGTTTTGTTTCAACTTGTAATGTTATGTCCTGAACACGAAAAATAAATAGTAAAATTATTGTGATCAATGGAAAACGAACGTATTGTATAACAACGCATCATAGTAATTGTTTTTTGAATGCTACGTTACTCCCGGAACAGTACTTTTTGCCAGGAACTGTTTAGTGGACTGTGGTATTCCATTATACGCGACCAGTGGACAACACGCTGCGTCAACGTGGGACGCCAAATGGATGTCTTCCCTAACTCGCTTGACGTGGCAGTGGGCTGCTAAGCATGCACAACACGGTCGGATCTGGCCTATAATTCGATTTCGCACTGAGGTACGGCGCCCGTGAGATACGGTTATGGCCGAGCTGCACCGCCGTGATGGAGTACTCGCGCTGGACTCGCACCTGTGAACACGGACGCCGCTCGCCTTGACGGACGACTCCCAGCCGTCGGCGTGGCGGACCGCGCTGTAAACACGCTCCTAGATCAGCCACCCTCCGTTCCTCACTCGCCATGTGTTAATTGTCACGTAATTGGTTTCAGTGAGAGGTCTATACACTAACAGTCCACCTGATCGAAGATGCAGGCAATAGATAGTATCTATACTTAATAAAACGCTAAGGTTGATCATTGTGTAGCCATGTCCGTCACACTGTGATGTGATGCAGACAACCTTCGTTCCTGACTGAGTATCGGCCAGAGATATTACATCGTAGAGGTTATGAGTTTTATTTAATAACAGTTCTATGTAGATAAGCATCCGCAAAGAAATGAATTAACAAAACACTGAAAGAAAAGTATATACTTCGTTTAAATCATTGTATTAATTATAAGTTGCTTATTGTTTATTTATATTAAGTCAATGTAGATGTTCTCTTATATACTTTGTTCAGAGATATCGTTATTACAGTAAACTAAGAATACAAACCAAATTAAATCAATTTTAAGGTTATGATCGTTATTTAATAAGAATTTTATTTATGTTAAGGAACTGCAAGCAAATGAACTGGCAAAACACTGCGTTCAATTTATTATTTTATACGAGCTTATAAGGTGTTTATTTTCTATATAGTTGTTTCCGATATGTTCGTGTCGCTGTTATTGTAAACGTGAAGAAATGAATTGCCAAAACACTTAACTAAAGTATGTATTGCGTTTAAATTAAAATATTATTATTAATTTAATTGCGATGGAACACACGCTCCGGTAGCAATTCCTTTATTAATCTAATTACCTCTCTTTTATTTAACTTTTTAACTGTGTTATATAATTTGAGTGTTGAATTCATCCCCATTTACTTTTGCGATTTATGAATTTAACACTCAAATTATATTAGTTAAAAACAAGAAGGGGTAATTAGATGACTAATTAATTAATAGTTGGTTTTTATTGATAACGTATTTGTATCAGCGACATATAAATAGTTCCAATGGGTCAAATTTAGATCGCGATGCAGTGAATGATTTTCGAACGACAATATTAGTCAAGTTTGTGGTCAGGTTCAAATGCAGCCAGAATCAGAATGACAATTGACATATTTTGTTACAGCACAATTAACTAGGAATTTAATTTTATAAACAACTAATGCGTATCGTCAAGGGTCTAGAATTGTTGCAGTCTTTAGCATGAAACATTATGACAGGTTGACCTGATTTAACCAAATATGAACTTGATCTGGGTTTCAGGGTGAATAAAATCTATTCAGCTTCAACAAATCAGAATCATTAATAGAGGTAGATATTAAACACTAACAGGGACGATAGCGCAATCCTATAATTGCTTAAATACAAACTTGACTTGTATCTGACCTTTAAAGTTCTCTACAAAATTAAAAAAAAAAAAAATCCTGTTTGCTTCGTAAGCATTAAGTTGTTTTTTATTGATACTGGGCAAACACTCATAATGTAATCATTGGTGACAGTATCTGTAATGGCCAGAGAACTTAATACAAATTGCATATTATTAAACAGTTGAAAACTCCAAAGAAATGAATTACCAGAATAGTTGATTCGGTAACATATTTAGTCTGGTGTCCACTTAAAATAACCTAATAACTCACGTACAGCGAACATGAACAAAGACCATTAAAAAAGTAGGCAGTAAAATACCTAAAAAGCAAATAAACCGCAATGCATACACTTTGGTCAAGCAACAACATTAGTGAAAGTTTTAATTAAATTGAAATTTATCCTAAGCCGGAATGACAATTGGCATTCGTGCTTACAGCAGAGACCATGAGTAATTAAAGTTTTTAAACTTTTTTTATAGTTGCTTTCATTAGCAACATGTTACTGAAAAGTAGATCCACGTTTTTTCAAACCTAAAGTTTATGGATATTTTTTTAACTATGAAGCGCTACGAAAAGTAAACTTAATGAATGCATTATGGCAATTAATTTGGTTGTGGTTGTTTAGCTATTAAATTATGGACATGATCTCGAGTTGGTTTAATAATATCTCTGGTCGCTGTTTTGCGAGCGAAGGCTGAGACGTGACACCGTTCTCCAGCCAAAAGCTATTGAGGTGAGTGAATGAATGAGGAAACTATATAGTAGATTCAAGCTGCTTTTATAAGCGCCATGTTACTGAAGTTATGGATTTACTACAATCCGCATGCGTGTTGAATGTGGCCTGGACCAGGAATAAAACTGATATTATGCGGAACAGAATAAGGTTATGGGATTCTTAATTTAATTGGTTCGATACTTCGTCGTCATAGGTTTATGTCATTAGAACACGTAACAGTGGCCTGTTTTATTGTAGTTTAAAGCAGGGCTGTGGTCATTATACAGGGTGAATACAGATAATGAGAAACCAGCGTCGTGATCTGTCTGCTATGGTTTGTACTAGTAGGATTAGAGTTATTGAACATTTTCGAGGCGGAGATCGAATACCATATCCACATTCCACACTCTCTTATAGAAAGCACTCTTAAAGACCATTATCAAGACAGCGTGTTCGCATGCTGCGGTACCTGTATCACGGCATCTTAACACGCTCATCCAAACTGCTCGATAAATATCCTGGAGATGGACATTAGTCAAGGCACGGCTACAGAAGACAGCAGGCCATGCAAGGAGCTCATTTTCTTATACGCTTGTAAATATGGGTATAGCCCCTTGCTCTAACAAGACGCTTTTCTCTGACAAAATTAAGTATGCAACTACTGGCACTCCGTAAAATACAGGTTCGATTCTCGGTGTGGTTTTCCATACTTCGGTTTTCAAAATCACCGCAGTCTAACACTTCGAAGGGTTACTTCACAAAGATTATTAACGATTTCCTTCTCGGTCTTTGAATACAATGCTATCTCGGCTCTAATACTCTCGTTTACGAGGATTTGTGACACCTCATAGACAGAGTGGCCCATAAGTAGGTATACTGTTACATATACAGCATATTTAATCCCGTGGGTGCTGAAAATATTCACCTTCGGCATTGATGCATTCCTGCAACCTGTTTCTGACACTCACATACACAGTGCGACTCAAATTCCGGCTTGATCGAATTTCCTTAAACGCAACATCGATGAAATTCTTCAACTGAAGCACTGTGACGGGTTTTCTGGAATAAACCTTATCCTTTACCACTCCCCAGAAGAAGAAATCCATTGGAGTTAAGTCCGAGGAACGTGCTGGCCAGTCAATGCTCCCCAGTCGCCCAATCCAACGCTGCGGAATGCCTTGTCTAGGTGTCTACGGACCGCCAAAGAGAAAATGCGGTGGGTCCCGGTCCTGTTGAAAGAACAATTCCGTGGAGCAGGGCCGTGCTTGAAGTTGTCACCACAACTTCGATCAGCATGTCCAGATATTTGGGGCCATCAACAGTTCCATCGAAAAAGACAGGACCCACGGCTAGTGATGTTCCGATGCCATCAAAGTATCGATACCTACTGAAATGAGTATTACTCAAATTGCCTTACGATACTTACTTATATGAGTACTGCAAAAGTATCGATACTTACTCATATCGATACTTTTTTAAATTAATGTCGAAATATAAAAATATACGTGAAATATACGTAAATTACTTATTTTATTTGCCTACTGTAACAAAATCAAATACCACTCAGTAAACATTTTTATTTATTTATTAAAATTATAATATAGCTCACATTGTAAACAAACTTTGAAGGTTTTGTCTTATCTTCAAATATTTATTTATTATAGTTTTAACACTTTAAACAATAGAAGTCCACTTTTGGAAGGTTTCCCAAAAAAGCAGTTGTTCCAAATATTTTAGGGAAAGCTTGTTTTTTTTTTTGTTTGTCATTGTTTCATCCGCATTAGAAAACTAACATTCCCTCAATACTGACGTTCCTGGAACAATAATATACTGTTGTGCGTATTTATACAGACAAGGAAATATAAGTTTCATTTCTTCCCACTCTGTAAATGGATTGCCGTTTAGAGATATTACAGTTTTTGAGACTACCGTTTTTATTTTTCTTTGTGATGTTTGCAGAACTTATATTCCTGTGAAACTCTAGCTAAATCAAATTCTTCTTCCGATTCATATGGGCTACTTAGTTGCTTATGAACCATATCTTTTAGTTTTTGTGTGAGGCTGCGCGGGAACGACCATTGGCCAGGTATAAGGAAATATGCGCCAAGTACAACTTTATTACAATGAAATAGGGACTTGAGATTAGAAATGCCTATTCTAAGACCGATTTTGTTTGATTTTCAATGCTACCAAATTGACGTCAGCGGGCGCGACTGAGTGGCGCAGCAGGGATGATGCATTTAGAATTTAACACCGGGTGCGTTTCGATACTATCGATTAGATACAAATAATTTTCTTCAGATACCGAGTAAGTATCGAATGAATTAATTCGAATACGAAAAGTACTCGGTACCGAAACAAAGTATCGAGTACTTACTCGTATTTACTTGTATTGGATCATCTCTACCCACGACAGCATAGCAGGAAATGCCACCCCACACTATGACGCTTGGATGATTCAATTTCTTAGTCATAACGAGATGTGGGTTTTGATTGGCCCAGTACACACAGTTATGTCTGTTGGTGTGATCAGACAATTTAACACAGGCTTCATCTGTCCACACGATTTTCGAAAACAGGTCTGGTTATCTAATAGAACGGTCTGCTGGCTTTATCGTCCTCAACAAGGCCATGCAACAGTCTGGGGCGGTACGGCTTAAGGTGCAGCTGCTGCATCAGACGTTGTAGTGATGTCCTCGGGATACCCAGTTCCCAAGAAAGATGTCGCGTCGACTTCTTTGGACTGTTTATGAATGTAAGGGCTACCTTCATCTCATTTTCCTGTGTCGACTTCGTGCGCGGACGTCCAGGATTCGGTGCATTGGCGACGGAACTCGTGACCTCAGACTTGTCTGATGCTGTAAATCGTAAGACGTGACGGCCCCGGCAAATGAAATTCCTCTTCCCATAACCTACACACGGTCTCTGCATTTCCATACTTCCAGTAGGTCTTAAAGATCCACCGTCGTTGCTCCTCGCTCAGATTTCCAGCCATCGTTTACCCTGGGCACAAAAGAAAGGGCACAATCAATTATATAATCTAAGAGAAATGGAAAAATATTCAGTTTTGTCAAATAGGAACATAAAACATGTAGAGTTACAAATTCTGGCCAAATTATTTTAACACTGAATCCAAAAACCAAAGTGAAAGTTTGTGAATTCCTCTAACACCCATATTAAATCTTTTATATACGTAACTGTATACCTACCTTTGGGCCACCCTATATATATGTATAACATATCGTGACCAATTGTAACGGAAGTATACATCGTTACAAAATCAAAAATTAATACTGATGTGAGAAGGTTTACTTCACTGTATGGTGTGGAGTTTTTGACAAAATAATTGGTTCGTTCCATCTTGTGTTATTTGTTAACCTTAAAAAAATTGTGACAACTTTTTTCTGAAAGAATTTTCCATTTTTCTGTAGAGTATTTCAGCTCTTGTTTGCCGTAGTATACGGTATCAGCAACAAGTTGGTCAAATAGCATTATCTCTCGTGTACTATTTCATACCCTTGGACTTCGTACTACTCGAAAATGGGAGTAATCTTTCCACCAAAATTTCATAAACTTTAACATCTAACTTTCGCTCCATAATTACGGTCAAACTAAAATAAGTTGTCCTAGCTAAAACAAGTCAAACTACGTACAACGAACTCTTCAGCACCCCAAAAATAAATATGTAGTGCTAGAAACAGATTTTAATTGATTTATTTGTTTATTATTAATACCAAAGATGGTACTTAAAATTAAAAAATCTGGTAGCATACCCAGTACGTAACTTCACAACTCCTATGTTGGTTTAATCTTCCCGCAGCAGTTTAAAATATGTACCTGAAGTCTCGGCTGTATTGGTGTCTCTTCCTTTCTCCTTTCTGTTCCGCCATGGGATATGTGTTGTGATAACCATATTCATACCTGTTATAAACGACTTTAATGTGAAGACACATCATGATTGCAGTATGTTCTTCCCTGGTTTCAAGCCGCATTGTATCATAAAAAGACGTTTGTACTGTGGTATTTCTTTAACCTTTACGTAAATTTCACATTTTCTTTATATTTATTGGTGTTTTAATCCTTGATAAGGTGGTTTGATTAAAATCTTTCATGTATCCTTACGTACTAAATTTTCGGGAAATGTAAATAAAAATTACGAACGTTACGTAGTTGAAAAACAATATTAACAGCACCAAAAGAGTATAGTGTTTGTGTTTTAGCGTAATCTTTGGTGGGTATCTTCTGAAGGAGTGTTTATCTGAGATACAGTGTGATCTGTGGCTCATATTTGTACTCGGTACCGACGAATTATCATTTCTTGCTGCATACGGTTATCTAGAATCATAAGACATACTGAAGATTTTAAGCTAAATCGTATGCTTTCAAACTGTGAAACCTCCATCCATATTAGTTTGTAATTTTTTTGTGATGTCTGGAAAAAGGAACGGATATGCACAGCCCACTTACAGATTTATAATGGTATAGGTACATGTTCTCCATTTATCTTCGCCATCCGCGTACATTTAAATTTTCAGTGTCAGATGATGGTTACAACTTTGGCAAAACTTCCGTTTCTACGAGAAATCGTTTATGAGAAATTTGCGATTTAGTGCTGCACCTTTAAGGATATATTCTTTTCCGCTTTTGCTCCACCTTCCTGTTGCTCCGCATCTACCCCCACTTCTTATCGCATGGCGTGTCCCTTCCTTGCAACTTTGTCAAATAAATCATGGTGGGAATAAAAAGCTACGTATACGGCCTGGGTAAAATTTGTGACGCAAAATGCGCTGGAAGTTCGCGGGAGAAGTTACTGGTAATCTCTAGTCACTGATGAGTCAAGGTTACAGATGTTTGGGGCACAGATACCCAACCTTTCTAAATGGACTGTCACGGCAGAACACAGAACGTCTGTCCACAAGGAGGTATGATTAACTTTGAAGTCTCTGGACATGCTGAAGATCAGATAGGTATTGGACTACTTGTTGTGAATGTGGAGATTTTTCAGTACCTGTTGCGTTCTCTCTCATTAACAGAGGACTACACTGTGCAGGTCTTGTTGCTGCAGCTCTGGACGGCCCCGGCCGGTCCGGCGGCAGTGAAAGTGCATCGCTTTGCCCCTGAAGGTAGCCATCCCTCACTCTGCGGGCGGTCCGGTAGCCGCCGCCCATAAATCCGGCCCCGGGGGGCCTCGCAGCACTAATTGCCGCCCCCACCCTGCCCCCAGGCGCATCCCGCACTCACTCATATCGACCGGTCCGCCGAGTAATTAGAACATGCATAGTAACGAGCCCTCGCAGTCAATATATCTGGAGAACAAACTGCTTGTACACTATCTGATCGAAAGAATCCAGTCTCGCTGGCGAAAACCAAGATAATTTGCCAAGTGTGAAGACGAATGGCGAGGTGGTGCAACCAGCCGTCAGCAGGGGATACATCAGCCGAGAGGAAGGCCCCAGTTTAGGTGCCGAAAGGTTGGCAGTATCAACATCTAAACCCGCAAAAGTAAGTGGACACCTATCTGAAACTGCACGTAGATTTTATCCGTGTAACGTTGCTTATTATTGGACATTAATATGGGGTGGCTCCAAGATTTGCCTTTGTGACGGATTGAATTCCGCTTGGGAGGCTTTCAATGAGGTGTCTGAATATCTGTCGAGTAATGTGCGATGTAACTACTTCCTTTTTTAGTTTAATACTAGCTCGTACCCGCGACTTCGTACGCGTGGATTAAGAATTTTTTTGCCAGAATTAAATATAAAAAGTTGTTGCTAACGAAGGATTGGTCCCAAACAATATCGAGTCGGAATAATATGACAAGAAAGCTATCACTATATCATTGCACCGTCGAACCTGTCTCTTGAAGAGAATCAATTTCCAACATACATATTTTATGTCACCATTCGATAAGGTCTCAAAATTTCGTGACTACAACTGTTAATCATACTGGAAAAAATATCCTGTGCCCTTCCTACAGATTTCCTAATAAAATTACATCACAACGATATAGCCATTTAGTAGTCAAAACGTAACAAAAATACATAGACTTACTTCCATATTTATAATAATATTACTGTGGTTCACACTCACACACTGACTGCGAACAACACCTAAGGGATCATTATAACCTAAAAAAGTGTACACGTACAACATTGCAAGACTACCTACGATTTGCCTCGCATTGTACCCCTAACTTTCTAATATCTATAGTTTAACATTCAATCCGAATAACCTACGACCCAGGCTTGACTCTTACGATGGAAAACAATTTTTAAAAATCTTAGCCTCTACGGAGATTTGAACCGGAGACCACGACGTTCGTACGCAAGCGCTTTAACCACTGAGCTGCCAGTCCACTACACGGAAAGACAGTACGGAGACGTCCATATCCAACGTGTCTGTCTATCGCCGTATTTCGAAGTTATGAGACAACATGTGTTATTTATACAGATAATTTTTCAACCAAATATAGACAGTATTTTTCTCCTTGTTTCAAAGGATAAGTGTGCAAAGTTTCATCGAGATCGGATGAAAACTGTGGATTTGTATGAAGAACAAACAAACAAACATACATTCATCTTTATATATAAAGATAGCCCGTTGAGTAATCTAAATGAGGCCTAAAATGAAAATGACAAACGATGGCTGCCTCGATGTTGTTTAAAACAAACCGTTATCTTGAAAATCTTCTCACGTTTCATTCAGTACTAAACATTTATTCCACACTTAGCATTAAAACTTTTACAAATACACTTTCTTTGCGGATTTAATCAAACGATCTTGAAGTTGACATTTTTCTGTAACAACCATTTCACAGTCTCTTAGATAATGTCGGCGATAATCATAGCATAGCTGTTCGTCTTACAGGTAAGCCACCTTAAACATCATTATCATTGGGGACCATCTCCAGTTTCCCGGGTGTGGTTTATGAGCCTTGGTTGTTGTAAGAGATGATAGTCTTCCACTGTCTCCTATCCAAAAAAGTTTCTCTGTCCATGATATAATTCCAGTTCCAGCCTCTTCTCTCTATGTCCTCCTTCAGTAGGTCTGTCCATCTTCTTCTTGGTCTTCCCACTGGTCTTTTCCTCGCTACCCTTTTTTCCAAATAAGTTTTTGGTAGTCTTGTACTATTCATTCTCTTGACATGCCCAAACCACTTAAGTCTTGATGACCTAAGTCTCTCTTCCATGGATTCCCTTAGCTCTAAGTTTGATCTAATCTCATCATTATTTATGTGGTCTAGTTTTCTGTAGGGCCGTTGTAAGAAACTTCCTTTCACATGCTTGGATCCTGCTAAGGTCCACCTTAAACATCTAATCCTCTAATGCTGAAACCATTCTACCATATTAGTTTTACGCTCTTGTTTACATAAATCATTTCATGTTTCACTAGCTCTATGGTTGTTATCTCACAAATGGCAGCCCATTATTCCTCAAGAGTTGAAAACAGAGAAGGTAGTGGACTCAGGAGCGAGGTTGCGGTTCTAAATCATTCCAGAGATGTTTTATTGGGTTCAGGTCGTGACTATGGGCAGTGTCCACAAACCCTTGCGTCACAGATGCAGCTTTGTCATGCTGATACAAACAATCATCGATTCCGAACTGGTCTTCAATCGTATGCAGTACCATTCAAACTTCTTTGTGCAGTACACAGTCCTTTCACATTTAGAGATTTCTTAAGCGCAATAAGGTGACCCTAATCACGAAAAACATGCCCATACCATAACACCACATCCTAGACATGATGGCAGGTGACGTTCTCCAGGCAATCGCCAAACCTAAAACCTTCAGTCGGATTGCCACAGGGTATAAAGTGATTCATCATTCCAAATCACTCGTTTTCAGTCCCCATTGCCGTCGCTTAGTCATGGCTACAGAAATGTTTGCCTTATGAACAGCAGTTCAGCCTTTGTACGCCACTCTTTTTAATTCCCGACGCACAGTCAATGTGCTGGCTAGCCTGCTGGTATTGCTTTGGAACTCACGAGTTATTCCTTCAGCTGATTTCTCTCGATTTTTTACAACCAGCCTCCGCAATGCTCGACGATCTCTGTCCGTGATTAAATGAGGTCGGTCTTGGTTTGGTTGTGGTTGTTCCTTCGCATTTCAACTTTTCAATCAGCCACTAACAGTCGACTTGGGAAGATTTAGAATGCTTGAAATGTCCCTGATGGACTTATTACTCAGGTGACACCCCATGACTAGTCCACGTTCCAAATAACTAAGTTCTCCTGATCAACCTTTTCTGCGGTTACTGTTTCTTTACTGACAACATGGTACTCCACCTCCATTTACACTGGGAGGTCGCCTTTCGTGATATCTAGCGTTCAATTCCGCATTACGTAAGCGTGTACGGATACTTCTGATCGGTTAGTGTAATAAAGGAAGCCCAAAATTCGCTGCTAGTGGCCATATTGACAGCCATAATAAATAGCTCAGTGGTTGTAACCTTAGTATTTTTAAAATCTGAGAAGTCACCATTACGTGGTGCTTAAATCTTACAGTGCCAATAACAACATTCAGGCCTCGTATTTGGAACAAGAAGAATTCTGACCCTGATCTGGACATCCAAAGTTCGGTTCTCAAAGACTTCCTCCAAACGAATGCCGGTATAGTTGGTTCATAAAGGCCATGGTTGATTTATTCCAGTTTATTTGCTAAACTGCGGCTGAAATATCCTAGCTGTTAACTAGAATTTTCTATTAAGTTTCGTAATATTCTTCCACAAACTTCTTTTAAAAAAATTTAATGTTAAACGTTTATGGAAAAATTGATTTTAGGAACTATTCTGGATTAATATCACATAGCAATGATTTCTGCAGGATATGAGCCAAATTAATTTCATGGATGGTAGTCCAGTTTATGAAATGCTAACGAACTCTACGCTCTGCTTTACAAAACAAATTACTGATCATATGCAAGTTGGAAAATTTACAGTCATATAAATCAAATAAGATAGATAATAGCAAGGAACGATTCAATAAATTTTTAAAGTTTCTTATGGTTATTGAATTCTAAAAATAGAGCATCAAATATTTTTGTTTGACAAATACGAACATAAGATGTTCACAAATATAATAATTTTTTATACCTTATGTAATCCTAAACGAATAAAAAGTTATTTTCTTTGTAGTAGTATTTCAGTATTGCTTCTAATTTTTATTTCCTCAGAAAATCATAACTACAAGTTTCTTATGGTCATAGAAAAATAAATTAGTGTTGCTCTACGCAAAAACGCAAATCTCAGAAAAAGACTAAAACGTGGAGAGATTATAAAGTATAGGACAGTAGGACAGTCTTCTTGCAAGGAAGCACCATATAAAATGGGCCAACCTCTACCGTAAAGAACCCAAAAGAAGTGGTTAATTAAAAAAAAAATGTGTACGAGGGGACATCTATGTCACCTCCTCGGCCTTTGTCAACGTTAGAGAACCAACTACTTAGTTCCGCATTGAAACAGGTGTTAACCAAGGTGATCCCATTTCACCAAAATTATTTTCAGCTGCCTTGGAGATGGCAATGTCAAAGCTAGATTGGACGGAAAAGGGAATTAGAATCAATGGCAGAAGAGTTATCTTGAATTTTGTGATGGCATTGCGCTTGTTGCTAATTACCTTGATGAACTTCAAACCTTGGTTACCAACCTCGCTTTTTTTTGTCTTTACGGCTTTACGCCCCGTCGACGGGTAAGGTCGTTACACGCGGGATGGGACTGGGGATAAGGAACGGGGAGGAATTCGGCCATGGCCTTTTTGAACTAAGCATCCCGGCATTCGCCTGGAGTGATTTGGGGAAACCATGGAAAACCCAAATCTGGATGCCCGGATGGGGATTCGAACCCCCGTCCTCCAGAATACGAGGCCAGAACACTAACCGTTCACCCACCACGCTCGGTACCGCCCTCACCTCCGAGTGTTAAGCAGTTGGCTTAAGAATGAATCTTTTAAAAACAAAAATTATGTCTAAAAAATGTGCCACAGAGGAGGGTGTACAGCTAGATAATGAGTCTTTAGAATATGTCATTGACTACATTTATATTGGCCAGCTTGTAGACATGAGAGGTGATGTAAATTTTCCGTCACGTGAAGCTGGGATGGCAAGCATCTGGGAGGCATTCTATTATCCTGAAATCTAATTTGCCAACAAATCCAAAGCAAATCTTTCTGTTCTGACATACGGCTGTGAGACCTGGACTCTAAATGAATTTACAAAATGTAAAGTAAGGACTGCCCAAAGAGCTGTAGAAAGGTCAATGCTAGGGTTAACGAGAAAAGACAAGAAAAGAGCAACAGACATTAGGTCAGTTACGAAGGTCACAGACATCTTAGAGAAGACAACATCCCTGAAGTGGCAATGGGCCAGCCATATTGGGCGGAGAAAATACCAAAGGTGGACAAAAATAGTTTTGAATGGAGCCCGAGAGATCGCCACAGACCGAAAGGAAGATCACCATATCGATGGGACAAGGTCATATGCAGGATTATTGGAGTTAACTGGCAGAGGATCGCCCAAAATCGTTTGCCCTGGAGGAAACTGCTTAAGATCCATCTGAAATCATGACTTTAATAGGCCACCTCAGTTAAAAAAATTGAACTGACTGATAAAGATATAAGACATTCGTTCTTATAGCCATACAGCCAACACTATATATATATTTTATTTTTTTTTACTTTACCTAGCCGTATTTTACTCTTGTAGTTTTACTGATAATCAGACGAAATACAATATTCTCTGTAGCACGAGTTTCTTGAAACTTTAGCTTTACGGTTGTTGTTTTTTTCAATATTTATTTTCCCTTCAACTCGGCCATTCTGCAACAGCAGGTCTGGAAAGCGCTGATCATTGGCTATCGGATACCACATTCAGTCACAGTCAGCCACAGACTGCGTGAGATAGTAAATGAGTCACCGAAGGCCCAGAACTTGCCCAACACCACTTTTTCTCTTTTCCGGTATGCTGCAGCCATCGACGACTCCCGCCAAGTAAACTTCCTTGATTTACGACACCTTGCAGTGGCATTGCGCCTATTACCACAACCTGATTATTGCTTTCGAAACAGACTGCAGTAGTTACATCGCCGGCGAACAAACATTACGAGAGAGACTGCCGGGCGTTAAGTTCACCATTCCGTGAATTATTGCGCCAACATCCGATCTGGGAGAGGCACCCGCACATAATTGGTCCACGGAGAGGCGAGCGATGCAGCAGTCACGACCGACCAGAGGATCGGCTAACAAGGATCTCATCAGGCGATGGCGGCATCACGGACAAATAAATAAACACAGCTCAGCCGGTGGAATTCAACAGTCAGCGACATGCTGTCTGCGACATTGAACACTCGACCAGTGAATGAACAAAATGTTCTCGGGTTTCCAGCCGCATAAAAGTGTCACTTTCCTGGGATGTTTCAAGCGAATCACTCTCTGCCCTCACTTTCAACCAACTGCAAATGCACTTGCGTAGTTTGATTATGAAATGCCGCGGCAACGGTAAAAGACAAAAGCCGAACCTGAGGAATGACTTCATTCACTCTTCTGCCCCTTTAAGGCGCGTTCAGAGGTCTGGTACCTCAGTGGTTAAGGTGTCTGACTGGAGATCAAAAGGTCCCCGGTTCGAATCTCTGTCTCGGCGGGGATTTTCATAGGCACTTAACCCGACCTTCACCACTGGCACAACTTGCTGTGTAATGTGATATACGTACACTAGAACGCTTCCGTGATTCGGATTCCACTTTAAACCGTAGGACCCCTGCACTCAGTAGGATTGCCGGGTTAGGTTAAGGCGACTACGATAGGGGCGGAATGCGCAGCCAATAGAAACCCTGTCACCAGGTCATTACAACCAAACGGAATTATTGTATTTACGGCAGGTTGCTGATTCAACATGTTGATCGCCGGGTTCCTGTATCCTTGTTGACTGTAAAATCAGCTGATTTCAACAGCTTCTGATGTGCTGTACAAAAAATCTCTGGTTCGGGCAAAAATCCTTGTTTCGTTTGTACGTCAACCAGTCTGACGTCAAATTTGAAGAGACGAACTCATTCTACACCATCGTAGTTCTGATTCCAAGGAAATTGCTCAAGTGTATTTATTTGTTTATTTGACTTATGGCACATTTAAGGGTAAATGATACTAGTACTAAAAAATAAGCACAACAAACTTATACACAGTCCAGTCACATTAATGTGACCTCCTCTCGAAAACCAGAATAACCACCTTTGGCAGAGCGGACCACTGCGAGGCGTGCAGGAAGAGAGTCAATTAGGTTTCTGAAGGTGTTCACTGGGATGTTGAGCCATGCCGACTCCAGTACCGTGGCCAGCTGCGCTAGATTACGCGGTTGAGGATCTATGGCGCGAACAACCCGATCGAGGTGGTCCCACAGATTCTCGATTGTGTTTAAATCCGGTGAGTTTGCTGCCCAGGGGAGTAAGGTAAACTCGTCCTGGTGCTCTTCGAACCACTCACATACACTGCGAGCTGTATGACACCTCGCATTGTCCTGCTGGTAGATGCCGTCATTCTGAGGAAAAATTATTCGCATGTAGGGGTGGAAATGGTCTGCAAGGACAGATACGTACTTGTGCTGATCCATCGTGCCTTTCACAATGATGAGTTCACCCAGTGAATGCCAGGAAAACATTCCCCAAACCATAATGCTCCCTCCTCCACACGGCAATTGTTGCAGAGTGTTTGCTTTCAGACGTTTCACGCCGTATGCTCCAATGTCCATCTGTCCAATGGAGCATAAAACGTGATTCATCGGAAAAAGCCACCTGTCACCACTCTGTGGACGTCCAGTTGCGGTACTGGCGTGCAAATTCCAGCATCGTCGCCGATGAACAGCAGTCAGCATATGTGCATTAACCAGGCGTCTGCTGCGGAGGCCCATGCGCAGCAACGTTCGCTGAACCTTTGTTGAGGATGCACTCTTGGTAGCCCCTTGGTTCATCTGGGCGGTCAGTTGCTCAACAGTTGCACGTCTATTTGCCAGAACGCATCTCCGTTGCCTTCGTTCGCCTATGTCATCTATAGCACGTGATGCACTACATGTTCCACTCCGCTGATTTTGAATAGTACCATTTTGCCATGCATGGTATACTTTCACCACGGCGGCACGCGAACATTTCACAAAATTAGCCATTTCCGAAATGCTTCCACCCTTGACCCTAAAGCCAGTTTAGACGTCGGATAAATCGCTACGTTTCTGCATTACGTCAACAATGGAAATGCTTTCCATGCCCTAGGACATCCTTTATATACACTCCACTGTAATGTGCTGCCACCTGCCTTCTGTGATTGGTTATTTCACGTTGATGTCGAAAGTAGGTGGTGGTCACATTAATGTGACTGGACTATGTATATCTCTAAATAATAATCTCATAAACAAGTTATTATTTTATTTGTTGTGTTGAGGAAGCCAACGAAATCTTCACTAAACGAACGTTTTGATCATTCATTCACTACACATCTAACGACGACCCAATTCCTTCCCGTTCCTTGTCCCCAGCCCCAATCCGCCTCTAATAACCTCTACGTCGACGAAGTGTAAAACCATAAGAAATGAGACGTCTAGTTTCGTGGGGATGCAGACGACATTCAGAGGACAGTTACTCGTCCATTGCTGTCTCAATGCATTGAGGATACTGAAGTCAGCCGTTATTCACTCTGTTGCAATGGCAATGGCTGGATGTCTGGATTTCAGCCATTTACTTACTTTGCATAATTTAGTATGACATGGGGATTGTCCAAGATATCGAATATCAGTCATTCGTCTTATATCCAGAGGCGCTATATGACTCAAGATAGCGAGCCAATAGACGGAAGCAAATCGAGAGGTTGCGACAGTGATGCGCATGGTCTCATCCGGTTGTATACCAGTTCATTTTTTGTGTGAGCTGGGAGGTGTGCGAGACTCATACGCGCAAGGAAATACCATTTCATTACTGGGTGTGTTGAGAACTGATTGTCTGTGAGACAGTGAGCATGGTATGTACGAGAGCGGTGACTCTTTGACCCCGCATCCGGCCGGTAGGGGGCTCGAATCCCCATCCGGCCATTCAGATTTGGGTTTTCCATAAATCCCAAATCGTTCATGACGAATGGGGGGATAGTTCCTTCAAACGGCCAGGCCGAAATTCTTCTCGTTCCTTGCTCCAGTCCTTTCTCACCTGTAATGACTTCGACGAGACGTAAAGTCAAAGTCACAAAAAAAAAAGTTGAATTGCTAAATGAGAGGACGTAAGTCACACTGCCTCCGTCGATCTGATGATTCCCAGTATGTCAAACATATTTTTATACAAAAATTGTTAATTAACAGTACTTACTATCGATATTCCATTCGGATATCTGCAGTTTCGATTCTCACACAAAACAGAATTACCTCCACACGGCGGATATTGCCTAAAAATTTTAACACAACAAAAACTACATATAAGCACCGCTCCATGCATTATCCGTTATACCATTACAATCTGACCCACGGAGATGTTGTTGGTCATATGTAACGAGACTTCATACATCTAACCTGTAAATTCAGATGGATTGATGGCACATGTCATGAAGGACCATGAAATGGTGGTAACCTATAGATCACAGTCTGCTAGCTGAGTTTACTGCAAATGATTAAATTAAACTAAATACCTTAGTTTTTGGTACGGTATGTAAATCTTAGGTTTGATATCTTACGCTCATGTATTGCCCCGTTGAACGCTTTTCAGGATGTAGGGGATTTTAAGCGTTTTTTCAATTTATGTATTCCACGTCAAACGAATGGTTGTTGTTGCAGAGGTAGAAAAGGTTTGAGCCAAACCCGAACGGATGTAAATATAACCAAACGCCGGTAATTAGTAAAAATATATTGTCTTAAGTTAGTTACATTCATGTCTATATTAAGATGATCAAAATTTATTAATTTTGCATCATCTTCTTTGTATCAATTGAACCAAAACAATTTCACGTTGACGAAAGGACTCATGCTAGTTTCATCTAAATACAAAACTAATATAACCACTCCGCTTAACTTTACAATTAGAATAGTTTGCAGAAATTTGTGGCACTTCAGTAAGACAAAATAGTTCAAACGTTGTTCAAGTGCAGCGTTCATTTAGTGTGCTGAGAAAAATTGTCGTCTGCGAGAGAACTACCAGTGAGTTATCATTGGCCGTCTTCTTTTCCAGTCCAGCAATGACTTCGTAGTTATTATCGGCAATCCAAACTACCATTTGTAGTTTTCAAGCCGTTCTCAGGTTTTGTTACAGCTACTTTCCAGCATTTTTTAAGTTTCTCAAGCACCTACAAAATGCTGTAATTACCACGCATTAACGCAGCTTCAGTTAAGGGTTAGTTACTTATTTTTTACAGCCTTTAGGTGTTTGTAACACTCGTTCTAATGTCTAATTCGCACTGCAACTACTCTTAACGGTCGCACGTTAAACGCTGTTAATGTTCCTTCGGAGAGTGTTCGTTTATTTCAGTTCTAGTCAATGACTCTTTAACGATGTATGTCAGGGATGGCGAACCTTTATTTATCTGAATGTCATTTTTTTCTAAGGAAATGTTGAATGAGGCAATGACGTGCCATCAGACAATCATGACTTAGTGATTAATTGGCTAAGAAATAAAACTAAATATTATCACCTTAAAACTTTGTATTTGCAACCAGAAATATTCATTTTTTTGTACTAAGCATTTATAACAGTTTTGTGTTTACTTAACTAGATGAAACTAGTGTGACTTCTGTAGTTACAAATGAGATGCCAAGTAACTTAGATTAGGTTATATTTTGATACTTTGAGCAGAAGGCAAGCTGAAGTGGAGTCATCTGACAAACGGCTTCGAAGGGAGTCTTTAATGTTATTCATTTGTGAAAATAATTACAGGCATTGGTAGATGAAAATATTGTTAGGATAGCAAAAGCCATCTTCTTAAGACATCTGAATTCCAAGTTTCCATAAATATGGTATTGGCATTTTTACACATATTGACAACCTTGCTGATTCATTTAATTCCAACTCCTTCCCCATTTCGATGAATTTTTGACTCCATATTGAACTACACTGGAACACAATAAGAAGCATTTTCATTTCTTCAATTTCCAACCAATCAAAATTAGACATGTTCAGTTTATCAGCATACATAATAAACTTGAATGTTTCCGATAATTTTTTGAACTGAGAAAATCTCGATGAAAATTCTGCAGTAAAGATAATTCTGGAACAATACTCACAATTGTGGCTTTTAAAATTAATGTATTTTACGGACATGTGCGAATATTACAATGAATTGAACGAGAAGTTTCAAGATGCAAACAAAACAATTATCGTTATGCTAGATCTCATTCTTCCTTGAGGCTAAACTGCTAGTTTCCAGTAACGATATTATTTCCAATAATTTCAAGTATTTCCCAAATCTGAAAAAATGACCAGAGATTTGGAAGTAGAGACCAATTAATTTATATCTTTAACTGCACATGCAATGAATTCCTTTTGGTCTGGTTCGCTTTTTTTTTTTTTTTTTTTTTGACAAAATTTTGTTTTATAGTGCCGTTTTACTGATGTTCTACATATCACTGTTCCAGAATATAAAATACTCACCGCTTCATCACCTTTATTGATCATGCCTATTTCTCAGTCCACCAAGGTTAAAATTTTCTATTACACTTATCTTGCACTTTTTTTAAAAAAAAAAGTAGCCATGTTGAATAGTAGTAAATATAATTCAAACAAAATTAAACAAGCAGCTGCGTTAGCGAAATTAGTTTATTGCAAGAATCATGCGTAACTGGTAAAAGCAGTGATCGACGTTAACAAAAACAAACAAGTGAATAAGTTAGCACCCTTTTCGCCACCGCACTGCCTGCGTTTGCTCACTCAGTCCGTTCGGTCAGAAATTTGCTGAAAAACTACCACTTTGCGCAATCTGTAGTCGTTCTGGTACTGATAGTTTCGTTCATGATGATCTTTGTTACTATGATCTTAAATTATGTAGACAAAATGTAAATTATTTGTATCGATTAGGTACCTATTTAATTAACGCCGTGCCCAAATTATTTCGTCGCGTACCATCATCAGCACGCGTGACACTGGTTCCCAAACCCAAATGTATGTAATTATTTTTAAGCTGACATTTTTGGTATAATTATTTAACATCAAATCTTGTGATTTTTCTTTTTTAAATAAAGAGCATCAACAGTTGAAAATAATACCAATACTTTCCCCCTTTTTATTTTTTTCCGTTAACGGTAATATAAAACAAAATTAGGAAACAGGATGGTTTCTTTCGGTGATTTGAATCCTTATTTTGAAGAAAAAAGTGCCTTGGCCATTATACATGTCATGACTTTTACTAAATATATAATTTATTCTAACAAGGGACACCTTTGATCTCGAACCGCACTAAAACATGTTTAGAATAACAAGCGATCATAAACAAAACAGTGGTGTGTGTCATTTCCATACAGAACTTCCCACTTGTCTGCTAGCGCCATTAAAGAGTCTATTACTGAGTGATTCCTGGTCAGGTAATACAGGTCGTACCCTTCTAGACGCAACTTTTCCAAACAAAGATGTTATGCTGAAGATATTGCCACCGAAAACAACAAACTATTGCCAAACTATTTCTTTCGACAATATAAGCTCTGTATCAGAAGGATTACTGATTTTGTAAGACTACAATGTGCCAAACCACAAGTGAAGATACATGATCGTTATTTCATCATAGGACTTCACTCTGTGATTTACAATCAATTTACTGCACCTACGTATAAGCCTATGTTGCAATATGCTTAGCGAAAGCCATGTTATGATAGTGACATACCATCATCATCATCATCATTCGAAAATATATTCTGGCCTCGCATTCGGGAGGACGGCGGTTCGAATCCCAGTCCGGGCATCCAGATTTAGGTTTTCCATGGTTTCCCAAATCACTCCAGGCAAATGCCGGGATGCTTCCTTCAAAAGGCCATGGCCGAATTCCTTCCCATTCCTTGCCCCCATCGTTTCTCGTCTCTGAAGACCTCGCTGTTAGAGAGACGTTAAGCAGATTAAAAAAAAATCTAAAATATAATTAGTGTGACTTTTGACATTGGACTGCGTGAATGCGAAAATGATTTGGAATGTGATAACGTGGCTTTATTGAAGTGTGCAACTTGTTCTCTTCCACTTTGTGTTAACCACTTCATCGAATTCCGCATCTGCACTTTGAGTACTAATATAAGCACTATCAGGTGTGTGGTATTAAAGTATACTGGTATGCGTGTTTTGCGCTGTATTAAATACTTTAAGCAGAGAGTTTTTGGCACTGTTTATTGAAAATGTAATGATACACTGAAGTCATTGAATTACGTGTAATTTCTTTCATATGGTACTGATATCTTTTCCCTTTGTTTCTCCTATTAAAGTTTTGCATGGAAATGACACACACCACTGTTTTGTTTATGATAGCTTGTTATTCTAAGCATGTTTTTCTTGCGGTCCCGAGCGTTCGAGGTCAAAGGTGTCCCTTGTCAGACTTATATGCGTCGGGAGAGGGGTGAAGGTTTGCCACCAAGAGGAGACAGAATTCCTTACGATTATCTACTGCTATAGATTGATAAAAATAGGAAATTGCTTCTTCTGAATGTAAATACGCATTTTACTGTGTAGTTACTCCCACAAGATGGCTCTCGATACTGAACCACATACCACCACCTAACCTGCGTCGGATAAATGCTCTTACACGTGGGTACAAGAGAATAATGGACAACAGAAACTTACAGATCCACCAAGATATTAAGGATGCCAACATCAACAGGCTTCGCTCTAGAAAACCGCCAGTGAAATCGGCAAGGGATGCTATTCGTGAAGATTTTAACATCACCAAAGCTTGGATCCAGGAGTGGTCTGTACACCAAAACAGCAGCTTGCCTTGCATCACACAAAAGCCACCAGGTTTTGATTTATCTCGTAAAACTTGGTCCAAACTCAACAGAATCAGAACTCGGCATGGCAGATGCGCACACTCCCTGTACAAGTGGGGCAAGCAACCATCCCCCTTATGCGAATGCGGAGACATTCAGACTATTGGTCATATTATTGAAGAGTGTCCTATAAGATCTTACAGTGGTGATCCTGTGGACTTCCTGCTGGCAACTCAGGAATCTTTAAACTAAACTAGATATATGTATTTAATCTTGTAAAGTTGCAGTGTATATATTTTATCAATGTTCTTAAAAGTGTTTAAACTGCCATACGATAAATAATAAATAAATAAACTGTGTAGTTTACTAAAAATTGCCCGCATAATGACATAGTCACCTGAATATATTTTTTAAATCAGTGACAGAAACCATTTTGGTCTTTTGGCTGTCCGGGTGACACCGCGTCCTTGTATAGTTTCCTAGGGCAGAAGATGTCCGCATTACGACAGCCGAAACGTCAGCCTTCTACACAATGACGCAGCGTCACCCGGACAGCGATGAGATCGTTGACCCCGGCCGCGAAGTCTATGATGACGGAAACCATTCCGTTTATGAGAGTGTAGTGAAAACTAACAGTAGCATATAAACATTGCTCAGAACAAAATCGCATAACTTTATATTACTAATCGGTTTTGAGATAGGACCTTACAAATGTTTCTGTTGGAATTGAAAATTGTTGGTAAGTATTAGAGATTCCTGCTGGAATTTTCATGATAGCCTCGTAACAGCAATCTGCTTCTTAACGCTATATCAGAGTTAATTGCGAGGGATGTTACCGAGCGTGGTGGGTGAACGTTCTGGCCTCGCTTTCGGGAGGACGCCGGTTCGAATACCTGTTGGGGCACCGGATTTGGATTTTCCATAGTTTCACCAAATGCTGGGATGCTTCCTTCAAAATGCCATGGCCTAATTCCTTCCAGTTCCTTGTTTCCAGTCCCATCAGGACTCTAATGACCTCGACGTCGACGAGGCGTAAAGCCATAAGTAAAAAGAAACGAGGGATGTTATGGTCCCGTGTACAGGTGTACAGGGAACGAGAGGCCCTTCTTCGAATCCCGGTTATTTAGGTATTTTTTCCTTCATCTCTGGCAAAGCTTTGCTCTTTTTATGTGAAGTATTCCAGAACTATCCGTAGCTCCGGTTCTCCATAAATCTATAGACTCTCTTTACCTGTTAAGCTCTTCTGTTTAGGTTATGGTAGCTGTGAGAGAGACGGATTGCGCGACAGATTGAAATTTTTTCACTTAAAACTTCAAGGATTCTAGTTGAAGAGATTTACCCTCTCCCCTCCCCCTCCCCTCTCGTGAACTGTAATTTCATCAAATGGCGATTAGTTACTGAATTATTCGTAAGTGAGAATTCCCATGAACTGTACGTTTAATTCTAGATGCTTTACTCGGAAGTTAGTGATATGTACCGAGATCCAGTAGGGACATTATTTCAACTTTTGCTAAAAAAATTCATCAACGTATCCGAAAATTATCCAAGCTCCATTATGCCTTTTGTACCTACTTTTGTAATGTGTTTAGTTTAAATCATAATTTCACGAAATAAAAGTACGAAACTAAGGAAACCATTCCAATTCTGAAAACACACTAAAATGTATGGCGGAAAAATGTTAAGCAGGTTCATACCCTAGTCCGTAGTTGTGCTGATTGGACCAAGTTGCCGTTTGCTAATTCGCATCTTTAGTATTTATTAGCATGCGAATATATCAGAACCTAAGAACCGTTTGACGGAATGATCCTACCGCGGGCAACCGTGGGGGATATGGATATATCCTTCAACTTATATTCGAGATATTATCAAGTCTGATGGAGTCTTTGTGAGCGTCCCACCTACTCTTATGCACCTACCAGCCAATAATAGCGTACGCATTTAATTTATATAGTTGATACTAAAGGTAATATTTCAGCGAAGCTTAGATATTAAACGGAGTAGTTTCTGTACCTATAATTGTTGAAAGCTTTATTTAGACAACAACCTGAAGATTTATTGCATGTACCTGAAGGAGGTGTATGAAGGACTTCAGTTCTAATCCCCGTCCGGCCATGAAGATTTGTTTTCCATTTTTTTTAAATCATTCCAGGATGGTTACTTCAAAAGGCCATGGCCGAATTACCTCCCGTCCTTGGCCCTACTCCTTTGCCGACCCATGAGGCAAAATAAAAAAGCCTTCGGGACTTCGCGTGCTTCAAAGCAAAACCTCGACAGGATTTGAAGTTGAGAACCTTAATAAGACGATTTCCTTACCCTTGAGCTACCGAACTGCTTTAAACATTTGGCTAAAATATCAATTCGGGTGCCTTGCTTCAGTAACAAATGCTATCCAACTGCATTCCGTCTAAGGAAATTATTTTGAATTATACCATATACCAGGGGTGGCTAACCCAAATGATCGTGCGGGCCACTTTGTAAATGCATCATAAATTCGCGGGCCGAATATAAAATTATATATCCCCCCAGATATTGTTTTGGAGTGAAAAATTTAAACATAATGAGTTGCTATTACTATTGTGTTTACTATTAACCTTACATGTCAATATAGATACTATAATAATAATAATGATACTAACAATATCTGTCATATATACACAAGAATATTATTTTAAAAACAAAGTTAATATTTTCTCATAATTTCGACAGTTAATTTTTGAATATATTGGTTCACAATTTTTTTTTTATGAAACATTTGTTTTAACTACTTTCGCCATTGTAAAATAAACGTATTTTGCAAAAGTGTGATTTAATTTAATTTAATTGCAATGAAGCACACGCTACGGTGGCAATTTCCCTACACACCCAACTTCCCCCTATCCTGCACCCACCTACATTTGCCCTCTACGAATTTTAACTTTAAATTCTTTTAACGTTTTCGGTAAGTTATTCATCATTCCCCTCGCGGGCCAGAAAAATGTTCAAGGTGGGCCTCATTCGGCCTGCTGGCTGGCCACCCCTGATATAGACGAAAAGTCAGTAGTAGTGTAGCAGGTCACACTGATGGGAAATTATGAACATCAAGTTTGAGTGATGCAAAGATTGTATTTCACATGCCAGTATTGGTAACGTTTTATACTCTTTGATCACGTGCGTTATTCACATATGTTACTGAGCTTGGTGGGTGAGTGTCGAGTCTGGCATTAGGGAGAACGTATGTTCAAATCTACGTTCGGCCATCCATATTTCGTTGTTCCATGGCTTCTCACAGTCAGTTAAGGCGAATGCCCGGATGGTTCCTTCAAAATGCCATTGTCGAATTCGTTCCCGTTCATTGTATCCCATTACTCACCCGGCTCTAATGATGTCGACGTTGACGAGACGTGAGGTCATAAGCAAAAAAATGTAGCGAATGTTGGCCTTCCAAACCTCTACGTAGCTCTTTTTCCCTATTCATACCAGACGACATTTTGTACGTTTTTCCCTTGTCAGACTATCGTAAATTACATACGGAGATAAGTAAATGACGGAGATAAATATTCGCATGCTGTTGTGTGTTCCGTCCCGTATTTTACCTGTGGCAAATAATATGAATTAAATCTACGTGGCCTGACCCGGAACCCCTCCCCTTTTCCACGTAGCCCAGCGTAACTTTCTACCGAACCCCTCCCTGCATGGTACCATATCTCAACAAACTAACAAATCCATCATACATCCAAACCTCGTAGCATAGCATCTGATGAGGTGCTGGCAGTATCTTAGCCAGCCGTTCTCATTCCCTCACCTAACTATCGCAGAGGCTTTTGTTTTTTTTCCCAAGGGTAAAACCTTCTTTCAAAAATTTCTGTCTATCTGATCCAATAGACCCATGTAAACGGGCGGACACTTGGACGCATGGAATACATCACAATCCGGTTCCTGTGATCACCTATAGAATTACTGACTTAATGCATGTGCAGAGGCGAGCAGTAGATAACAGGAAAGTCGCCATGCTTGGAGGAGCGGATTTTGGGGGCTCCCCCAATAAAAAAAAAAAACCTCCCCCACCCGTAGACCGGATCACGTAGTTTATGGACGTTCCCTTATGCCTTCTTTCATCCCCATGGCCCAGTTTTTTCTTGGACGGTTTTCTTTCTTTTTTTTTTATCAGCCGTCTTTCCTAACAACGAACTCAAATCCAAAAATAAATAAATGTCACCTTTCTCTTAGATTTACGGAAGACATACTGTGGCAGCTTGTCTGGTAGTATGGGAAACTGGGAGTGTTGAACCCTGGAGAGTTGACGGTCACGAGAGGCGATCCACTGTGCAAAATCGCCGTCCACGTGAAGCGCACTATCTGCCGGGCGCACCTAATGAAGCCATTATGGCCCTCGAGTGACCACAATGGACTCTGATTGGCCGACCGTTTCGAGAAACGAGAGCATGCGCAAGCGGTGTCGAGCGGTGCCGAGGACGACACGCGCGCTATTGTGCTTGCCTCGACAATGTGCGGTAACGAGATTAATTACCGACACTTGCGCCAATTAGTAAACAAAGTGCCGGCCGCGGCCTCCGACGCCTCGGGTGATTTGTCGAGCGGCGGGGAAACGGGCGGTAATAGTGCGACCAAATACGGAGGCGCAAGCCTTGCTCTCAGATCATCCTCACTTCACCCTTGAATATTTTATTGACGGGCGGTTCCTTGATGCAACCCGCGACCTTCTCCATTTCCTCTACGTAGTAAATCTTAAGTCCACCCAGTAGGCTCAGTTGGTTGCAGCAGTGCGATGCTGCACGGTGCCTGCCGCATGGTTAGCTGGTTCCAACCTGGTGGTATAAAAATTTTCAGTATCAGGACTCTGTCGGCAGCAGTGCTAAATCCAGGTGTTACTCCTGACTTTAAGATTCGGGCGTAAAATCAAAATGTTCAGGTGCAATCTTATATATATATAGACGTGTGTTTTCCTATATTTCACTTTTCAGCCACCACTACCTAGCACAGATCACTGGTCTTTGTGTATGGAAGTAGCATGGAGTTTCCTGTCGTGCACAACGTTGGCCGAATGCCGATAGCTGTGGGGATGTGGGAGATGTGATGGTTAAAAGTGGTCGATGCAGGTGTAACAGACTAGTCGAGTAGTCTAGCTCCTCTTCTGTGGGCGTAATTTGGGATCGGCAGACAGTGTCTGGAAACTCAGGTACTAACCTTTATGGAGTTGCTGCTGCTGACCTCCGGCGACCTCGGCTCCACTCTCCAGCTCAGCTGTAAGGCTATTTACTAATATCAGGATCTGACTCCACTGTGGATTAAGGCCACAGACCTGTGTGGATGTTAGTATGGCTTCACCAACTTAGGCTTACTATGGCAAACAGCAGGTTCTCTTATATTTTACCAGTGAGAACATAGCCTAACTGCTGTACGATACTGTTTATTCCTCGTCCTTGACTGAATACATATCATCCGTTTTGACGCCGTCTGCGAGGCTATCCCCGTAGTCTTGTATTGGATTTACATCTTCTGAAGTACTAGTAGATGATGGAACAATTACTTACATACAAGTAGAATGGCTATCGGAGGATTCCACCAAGTGTTGCAGCATCGTCGACCCTAACGCGAGACCAGGCTATTAGAGAGAGAGAGAGAGACTATTTTCTATCCGCTAACTGGCATAGTGACATGCCTAATGTCAATCTGTCACTGAGAAGACCGAACACATGTCCTGCGTTCCTGCATCGAACATTCTAGAAAACTCTCGTAGCTCGAGAGCCACTCAGCATATATCGGACGTCAGCTTCGAATGTTCCCGAAGCTGCCTGAATGCAAGCGTTCACCTGATCCGCTCGCTCAGCGCTGAATCTGCCTTTGTCAGCGTCTGTCTCGACCATTACCGGTCTCGCGGTTTACACAGCTACCGCCTTCACTCAACCTTTATTTCCACAATTTATTCCTTTATTCATTTTAATTGTTATCCATTAAATTTGCCCATTACGCAGGGCATTTTCGTATTTCGACCAAAGACATGTGTCTCCGTATATGTCACTCTGCTGCCACAACTACATAGCAAAGACCAATGGTATTTGTGTGTGGAAGTGGTATCGTGTCTCCTATCGCGTACTATGGTGGTTAGATGTCGGTAGCTATGCGGCTGTGAGAGATATGGTGATTGAAAGTGGTCGACCTGCGGCACTTTCATATTTCTACCTAAAACGTATGTCATGGAGTATCACTTTTCAGTCAAGATTATCGAGCGCAGATCACTGGTGTTTGTGTGTGGTAGCAGCACAGAGTCACCCGTCGATCACAAGTGGTAACTGTCCGAGTATGGGAGATATGGTGATTGAAAGAGGCTGATCAAGGACCACTGGTGTTTGTGTGTGGTAGTAGTATCGTGTTTTCCATCGTGCGCAATGGTGGTTAGATTTTGGTAGCTATGGGGGTGTGGGAGATATGGTGGTTGAAATTGGTCGATCAAGGATATTTTCGTATTTCGACCAAAGACATGTGTGTCTGTATATTTTACTTTGCTGCCTGAACTACGTAGCGCAGACGAGTGGCGTTTGGGTGTGGTAATAGCATCGAGTCTCCCATCGTGCACTATTCTTTACAAACACGAACGAAGTCTTGGGCACCAGCTAGTTATATTATAATTATGAATATACATATTTTATAGATTACAGCCTACTCCAACATAATTTAAAACTGTAAATAGGTCTAAATGTGCCAATATAGTATATACCAAAATTGTGAAATAGGTTAATATAATTTTATTGTATTTATTACAATAACTTTTGAATTTTACACAATGATCTTGATGTTCAGTAGGCACAGTAGCTGATGAGTTACTGAGTGTTTTTGATCGTTTACGTGTTTGTTGACTCCCTGGATTGTGTGAAGTCGGAGCAGGCCTATTCTTGTAGATGAAGAGCCTGATGATTTGCCACCAGCTGACGTTTCTCCATTTTCTGGCATTCCTCGTTTACCGTTGCTTGTAATACTTTTATCGCCACTACTTGTATTTACAACTGGTATAAAGTCAAAGTCAGTAATTTAACGAGACATCTTCACTTCCTTTGTTAAACGAAAAACGCACGAACTAGAATTGTCTTTGACTTCGTGGTACTTCCCCTACACTGTTTCCACATCTTCTGAACTACAGAAACATATTATTTGAAACTCTGAAACAGATAAACAAGCGACAGGAATTATAATTGAAATTAATTATTAGAATTACATGTTGAACATACAAAAATGAAAACAAAGTACTGAAATGGAAATTTTTTTAAAAAATTTTGATGTTTAGGCGTATGTTCTACGACTTTGACGGAGACTGCAGGCGTAAAATGAAAAATTGAGACGTAATTACGCCCAACGGCCAGTCAATTTCGAGCACTGGTCGGCAGGTGGCGGCGCTCAATTCCTAATCACCAGATTGTGCCCCAAAATTCTTGTGTTAAACCGCAGACCCATCCGCAGTGAGGGCATAAAGTACTCACATGGTAACGTTGAGCGTGGCACTCTGCTTGATGTTTTTCTAAAGACCCATTCCCACGGCGCGTGGTATGGTAGTACGCGCCTTTCATCTTTTACCGCCTGGCGGTGGGTCGAGGCGCGCCGTACCTGCTAGTATATGTGGCAAGGATGAGAGGCGTTCCCTATCACGCGCCTAGGGACGCGCCGTGGGAACGCGCCTTAAAGGTGCTTTCCCACGGCGCGTTGTTTGGTAAGCCGCGCCGGACGAGTACGTGCCGGGCAGCGCCGGGGCCACGCTAGAGGAGGCGCCTCTACCCATCGCCAGGCGGTAAAGATGAAAGGCGCGTGTAGCTGAAACGACACTGGGCAAGGTGTTGGGGAGGTGGCGATGGCTAACCTGCTGCGCGCGCTGATCCGAACACTTCGGCTATGAGGTTCGACCTCCCTTACAACGCGTCGTGGGAACACAGCTTTAAGAGTTGTCCTGAAGGTAAGAAATTTTGTTACACTATGCTGATTCAAGTAAATAACATTTACTGCATTATTCGTTAGCATTAATGTAGTCACCTTACGTCTATAACTTTAACGCTGTTAATATCTGGAAAAACAAAAATAATTTTAAAAAAAAGGTAGTAAACAGGGTTGTAACGATTCGCTAACCTCCCCGTCACATATCACTTTTTATTGTATATAAAGGATTAGAATATTTTTTCATTTCTTGGGATGTCCACTGTATGTTCGAAAGATGCGCATGAAAGGGTGAAAGGAACGGATTTTACGCGTCAGTGAAGGGCAGTCTGGCTGGCGCCTTTTTGGCAGAGTGGTAAGAGGATTAGGGATTTCTGTCGGGCAGGCCGTAAACAGAATTCCTTCCTCCCGAAGGAGACATCGGATCTCAGGATTGCCGAAACTTAACGTGGCCAAGAGAAGGCACAGAATCACATGCCGTCAGATGGTCAGCCAATCACAGGGAACATAGTACTAAGATTCGGGGAATTTTATGTTCTATGTCGTCTTCGAGCCATAAGAGGCGGAGTTAGAGTTTACCTCCGTGGCGGCAGAAAAGGACGAGGACACTTCCTTCCAGTCGGGAGGGCAGGCAAGATCACGTCCATTCCGGAGCCCAGACGAGTCACTGGTGACTTGGAGTCCATGTGTGCTGGGCTGACTTGTGTCCTGGAGACCATCTGAGGCGCACTTGTAACTTGCGACTTGCCGCGTACTGCTGGCGTGGCCAGTTAATACGACGATCGACCAGGTGGTCATCTCCGCTCAGCGCTACCTGCCGTGGATGAACAACGGTAATGTGTTTCTACGAAGCCATTCAGCCTGCTACTCTCTTGAAACTGTACCCATATGCGCATCTGAGATAAAGATCCTTGCTCTGATCTGATAAAACCACTGAGCTAGACTGTATAACTGTCGAATGACAGGTTAATCATTCGTGGCGTCCATACCCATTAAAATTAATTACTGTTTGCTATCACCATAACTGGTAACATACTTTGTATTAGAATAATTGTGAGATTTTTAAAGTACAACTATACTTGTTTGCTTGCATTTAAAGGGCTCATTGTACGTCTGAGCGTTGCTTAGAAAATTGCACAACCTCTTGTTTATTAACGTAATGGTAAATACGCTCATATTTGTAGATGCCATTGTAAAAATCTTTATTAAAATGTCTTTTTGTGACAGTTTTCAAATCCCAAAATCATCCAATTCTCATTTGAATAATTTACATTTTGATATTCAATTATAGTACCCTGTATAGCGTAAAATCAATTAAGAATTAATTAATAATTCTCCCCCCCTGGTGATACGCTACAGGGTATTATGTCTGATTCACGCA
This sequence comes from Vandiemenella viatica, assembly GCA_031002005.1. Taxonomy (NCBI): domain Eukaryota; kingdom Metazoa; phylum Arthropoda; class Insecta; order Orthoptera; family Morabidae; genus Vandiemenella; species Vandiemenella viatica. The sequence goes on along the minus strand of JARYHS010011408.1, from coordinate 264,892,438 downwards.
GATAGTGAATTATTAGCATAATTTTATGTGTTTTCACAATCCCTGCTTTACCAAAAATTCATTACAACTCTATCTTTTCTATTCCATCTGCTCTGCATGAGGTTCTGGAGGTTTTTCATTTTTTCGCGACATTCTCCATGTGAAAAAGTGGGTAGGTTTCTTCAAAAAGGCCACAGCCAGCTTCAAATCCGTTGTACACTGTCTCAAAGTACAAAATGTCAATGCGTACGGCATTATTACAATGGATATCCGCGAAGAATGCAACCGCGGAATGGCAAGAGTTTTTTTGGTTTATCGTACCCGAGCTAACCTAGCCTAATCCGGTAATCTTACCAGGTACAAGGGACCTGAAGTTAAACGTGAAATCCAATCACGATAGTGTTTTGGCGTTCTATAACATCACGCAGCAAGTTATGCCCTAGGTGAAGGTTGGATTACGAGTCTTTAAAAATCCCAGCCGAAACTGTGATTCGAAACGGGTCTTTTGATCTTCAGTCAGACAATCAGCAACTAAGCCACCAAACCGCTCTGTCCCAAAGTAAAACCCAAAATCATACCTCCAAACTGCGCTTGTACATTACATAGAGTTTGGTTTCTACATTCGAAATAACCTCCTTCTTGTAATTGGAATCTTCTTTTGATGATCTCCTGGTTTCTTCCATTGGAGACATTTTTTTTCTCTAAATCACATAATTGTTTTTATTATTTCTAATTTTTGCCATATTGACTGTACATACTATCTATACAGTGTTTCAGGAGGACATTTAATATAATGCCAATAATTTCTGCGATAGTTTTAAGTACCGAGAGAATGAAGTGAGGCATATTTTTAGAAGTATTTTTAAATGCTTTTTCAATTTTTTACCTGTTCGACAAATTATATCTACTTTGCTTCGGTAATCTTCTGTTACTTCACTGTAAAAGTACTCGTACTCGTATGTTTTCTTAGACAATTCTTTCAAAGTTTGAGCCCCTAGTTTCAAAAGACGTGTCCTTTTTTGTATGTATGCTTTTAACCATAAGCGTAAAAAATCAGTCCATTAACTGTTTCGTTATACTTAGAGGATTCCTCAACAAAGAGACATTAGCTATGAGTAGAGTTGCCGGATACAGGATTATAATTTCCGGAACATTTCTGGTGTTAAAAAGGTGTTTTAGTGGTATGTTTAAGGGGGCACTGTCGCGAAGGACATCCCATAAGAAATCAATGTTAAAACAAGCAAACTTCAGGTACAGTTTTTGAAGAAACTTATGGAGATACAGACCTGAATCTTTAGCAGTATACAGATAAAACATCATCTGCAAATCACATAAAGATTTGTTACTAAATTTTATATAGTTTATAATTATTGATTTTTTGTTCTAAAAAACAAAAAATTATAACTTTTATAAATATCTTGGAGCTTGTAAGTTTGTTCTTGTTGTTACGATAGGTCCCATTTTTTATTTGATTAATCATTGCATTATTAACAAGAGATGCTGAAAGTCTGATGTCTTTATCAGTCTTAGTTTTTGAGAAAAGTGTACCAGAAGATCAAAATATGTAGTTTTAAGAAAAACTGTATTAAAAATTTTACAGAAAAGAAACTAATGTATTTACAATACAGACACACTATTACCACGCATCACGAAAAAATTAATACTCCGAATCTAATCGTCAAATTTACATGAAACAAACGGCATTTTGCAGCTAAATAATTGGAGCTTTTAACAAGTCTAAAAAGAAAAATTCGATTTTTTTTAACCTGTTCGTGACTGTGTCCACTTAAGGAGCGAACAAATAATATATATATATATATATTATTATTATTAATTCAAAATCAGAGGAAGGTGGAGCACTCCACTATCTCCTGCTACGAGCGCGGCATGGCCACCGTTGTATCTTAAATTTGAGAAAAAAGCTGGTATACTGGAATTCCACGCAGTCGCGCTTAATTCCTGGACACGGAACAAGACACAAAATCCCCGCATATCCCGGCCATCTGGCAACCCTAGCTATGGGCCATGTCAGACAAAAACTCGAGGATGGGTGATTTTAACACTGAGATGTGTTTCTATTTGATACTCCCCGTGTGTAATAGTCGTAGCTAGTATTGCTTAGAACAATATTCTGTTAACATACATAACTCTTCAAATATAAACTTCACAACTGCTCAGGGTGACAAATTAATTTTGTGATTGCGTTCTATTGCTGTCTCCGCTGAGATGCATCAGTCGTGTCATATTGTATCTGTAATGTGTTGTGGAGACAAATTATTTATAACCTCTTATGAGACTACTTTTCAATAAGTAACGAACGGAGTACCTGTCTCATCAAACACTCCTGATCCGTGCAGATGGATCGGTTAAGCGGAGCCGGTGACCACAGGAAGCAATATTGCGCGCGCATCACTCCGTCCATTGTTCCCCGGCCGTGGTCTACGGGCTGCCATTGGCTGTCGCCATGGCAATTACGGGCGTACCAAATTGCTCCGTGGCAGCGTGGGCGGGACGGAAATCTGCATCACACAGGGAGTGGGGAGCACCACGCCCGAACGCCGCGAAATTTTATTCCATGTTCAAATAATAGCTGACCTTCTGTCAGGAACAAATGTTACTAGTTTGATACTGTTTCTGTCATATTCAACTTTATTTTATTTTCTATTTA